>PPHD01022686.1:0-12748 GCA_002909625.1 Bambusicola thoracicus | reverse complement strand
CCTGAGGTGCCAGAGCTCATGGAGCATTTTGACACCATTCTCAGAAATTAAGTTTTGAGTGTCCCCGTTTGGAGTTGAGCGTTGGACTGGATGATCCCTGTGTGTATGTTCCATCTTGGGATATTTGATTCTGTCGTTCTAGGGGCAACCTCGGTCCTGCTTCTGGGGTTTTGGCCTCAAGGGTAAGTCAACATCACAGCACAAAACTCTTGCTATGTATATTCATAAGATTCATCTTTTAAAATTCAGTCTCCTGCATTCACGTCCGGCCTGAGAACAAGCCAAGTAAAGCATTTTGCAATTTCATCACCTGCGCTGCAAAAGGAAGATGTAGGTGTGGTTGCACGCATGGATTTCTGCAGGTACAGCTGAAGTCATGCTGTCACTTCTGACAGTTTGCCCCCAGCGCTGGCAAAATGCCTCCCAGCTACAGCTCATGTATTTGAAGGCACGAAAAACTGAATTTCTAATTAAGAAGGCATTGAAAACACAGGTGTCTAGATCAGATGCTTGTCAGGTATATT
Organism: Bambusicola thoracicus; assembly: GCA_002909625.1. Lineage (NCBI taxonomy): Eukaryota > Metazoa > Chordata > Aves > Galliformes > Phasianidae > Bambusicola > Bambusicola thoracicus. The sequence goes on along the minus strand of PPHD01022686.1, from coordinate 12,224 downwards.
GCAGACTCCCTTTACCAGCAGAATCATGTTGCTAATCTGTTTGTAGAACTTGATTTATGAAGATTAATAAGACAGCCAAATTATGTCAACTTATGGCAAAAACCATGTATTTTTCTTTTGGTTCAGATTCCAAAAGGTTATTTTCTTTCTCATAAGGCTATTTTTAATGGCAGAACATATGTGTATGCTACCCAGTCCTGCATGGAATGCCAGGACAGCTCAAAACACTGTGATTATGTGACCCACCAAAAGTTTAAGGAAAGAAAAAAATTATTAGCCATTTCGAGCCTGGAAAGAACCAGTGTATGTCAGTTACTTATTTTCTCTCTTAGTACTTGATGCAGAAATCCTTGCTTTTTTCTCTGTGTCTTCTTACCCTTCTCAGTGTTAACTGGAAGTTCCTGGTGTCTTCTGGTGTCTAGTAAGCCAAATTCTATTAAGTCTGTATAAATAAATGCAAGAATAAATGGAAATCTCTATATTAAACACAGTTGATCTTGACAGCCTACATTGTCACCATTTCATCTACCCTCTTCCTAAACACAAGGCTCACAAGAATATGAGTAGCCACAGACCTTTAACCAGTCTCAATGGTCACATCTGTTCTGTTGTGCAAGAGAAGACGTAAGGCTGGGATATAGGCCAAACTCAACACCCATCCACATTATTTGCCCTCAGGCAAATTACAGAGTTTTTTTCTGAGATAATTCATTGGATTCTTTCAATTGGATTCTTTCAATTGGAATGATCCCTGGTTGTTCTGCTTTCAAGTACATTCAAGAAAACCTTACTCTGTGGTTTTCCCTATAAAGTGATACCACATGAATGATAATATAGAGAAAAGGCATTCATTGAAGAGGATAAGTGGAAAAGTCTTCATTAAGAAATCCCCCTGCCACCTAACACTAAAATGTGTAGATTGTTGAAGCCTCTATTCATGTTTCTTGAGTTTAATAAATCCAGACTAAACCAAAATCTATATATGTAGGTCTTGGAAGTGAATCCATTTATTGTAGATATTGAGAAGGGGAGGGAATTTAGGCTCCTTCATGTGCTTTGATCCATAATCCCATAACATTTTCCAGTATTAAAAAAAAACAACTGAGATTGTGATGGCACCTGCATTATTTATCTTCATACTTAAGTTTGTTGCTGTTGAGGTTTTTGTTTGTTGGCAAGTAAAATAATCATTTGGGGGCATTCATTTGATTCAGATATAACTTTTCTCTGCATAGCAATCAGTTCACTGATTCTGAAAATGACTAAATCGTGGACTTTTCATCCTCAGAAAAAGGTGTTCTGCAATCTGACCACAGCACAAAACTATGGGTGGTTCTGCTGCTTGAAGAAGCTTTAAAACACATGGGATGTAACTGCGTGCTCAAGACAGATTAATAATTGTACAGGTCAGAAACAGAGGCGAAGGAAGCAGGGCCAGAGCAGTAACTGGAAAAATTTGGGGCCTTGGTGACTATGGGCAGAATAAGGGTTCACTGACTAAAAAGCAAAACAAAGCAAAACAAATAACAACATCCATAGTCTAGAAAATTATTTTAGTTACAGGGTTTATGGGGCTCTTACCATGGACGAAGCAGAAAAGCAAATGCTGTTATGCAACAGAGAACATGATGAATTTCACATTATAGTCAAGCTTTTTTATACTTTCGAGTAACATTTTCTTCCCAAATCAAGGAATTAGTAACCATTTATTAAGTTCCCCAAAGTCTAAACAACACACAATCCTCCAAACCAATGAAATCTGGTTGAATTCTAATATTCTATTTGAAGAGCTTGACTTTACAGATCAAAACTTGAAAAGTTTGTGCACTCACATTAGTTTCACTGTTGTGTGTATGGCACTGGAAATTTAAGCATGACCCTGTCTCTGAGAAGACTGAATAAGTTCTTACAGTAGTTCTCCATCTTACAGTAGCTTTTCATATTCCTGCTTCCTGTCCTGACAGAGATTTTGACTAACAAACTGTGCATACAACAGTCTTTAGAAAAATATACTACTTGACTATAAACTTCCAGGAGTTGAGCAGTTTTAATATTTTAACTTCTTTGTATTATTCAAATTTCAAAGTCATTTTCATTCCAGTTTGTTTCTCGCTGTGGTCTTTTAATGTATGATCCCACTGAAGTGACTGAAAATTATTACCCTGACATTTTTGACACATTGGCATGGTAGAAGAAAGAGATGTGGAAGTCTGTTGTTTCATGGAGGTAGGAGTAAAATTACTAATTCAAATTAATGTCTTCTTTCAATTGCAGTAAATAGCTAGAGGGGGATAGGCACAGTTAATCAGCACTTGATTTAAACTGCTGAATCTTCATTTCTTGTGTTAACCAGTACATGCTTATTCCTGTAGGTTTGCAGCCTACATGCTTATTACCAAAAGCTTCAGATATATGTGGGTGTAGTCTACAACTGAGTCTGCTTTGGCCGAATGTTCTGGACTGTTGAAGTCTTTCGACAATAGAAGCAAAGGAGAAAACTCATCACTGTATGTGGAAGGCAAGAAATGCAACTTGTGCTTGTCTCATTTTTCCATTTTTAAAATCAAAATCTTCAATAAGTATTAACAATTTAATTCTACCGACCCTTCCTTGGAGAAAGAAAGTAGGTAAAGTTATCGCCGTTGCACAGATGGGAAGACTGAGGCAGAAATACCACACATCACACAATATATCCCCAATTCAGAAGTCAGAAATCTGTATCGCTTAACCCTGAATGTTCATTAACGTGGTCAAAATGGACCAGTATCCTTTGGGAATGCCATAATGACTCTCCACGGAGATATATGAGCATTTTTCATACATAGCAATTAGAATGGAAAATAAATATATCAGGACTCATTACCACATATGTTCATGCCTCTAAATATTATATAGATTTTTTGGTACTTATAACACCTACACCAACTCTTGCTTATGTGCTATTCACGTGTATTTAAAGTTGTGGTTCTGATTAAATTGTTTCACAGTACACTTTTATTTATGAGTTGACAAGGAACAGTTCTTTCTTCGGGGCTCTGTTTGTGAGCTCTCTGTGGAACATTGTTTCAAGTAATTTGGTCTAGATTATATTTTATCCAAAAAACAAACAACAAAAAAGAACAAAGTGTTAGAACAATGTTGGGCCCAGCCTGGAACTATTCCTTGTATTTCACTTGTTAGATCATTATTTTCTACCAAATAAAAAGATGGATCATTTTCCCCTTCTATACCTCTCTATGATATTGCTAAATCCTCTTTGAGAGGTGGACTTCTAAGCAAGAAGGGCTTGGATGCCTGAGACAGGAGCATCCTTTGTATGCACTCTCACTGCATGCTAAGCTCTTCTGTGGTTTGTAATTCTCTGCAGGTGCCTCTGATCAGGGCAACACTCTGAACTGGATATGCTGAAAAATTTACCTGTCAGGAGTGCGCTGGCTGTTCCAATTGCTATACAATTAACTGTGAACAGATGACATGCACAAGTGCTCAGCTACAGCAGTAAAGGTCTTTTAAGTACATGGCAGGATCTATGAACTTACAAATACATAAAGGCCAGAATGATGGGTTACAGCCTCTGTCTAACCCAGTCTCCTGCATGCTGTAAGAACAGTTTCTCCAAATGTTACTTACACTGTGCCCTAACTGCTGGTAGAGCAAATGAAGGTGAAGGAAACTTTTTTGATGCTCTACTTTCATTCGACAGAGACCCATCATGCCCACAGGACTCAGGGAGAAATAAACAGTGAGAGACGCCCCTGGATCTTGATGAACCCTTCTGCTTCACCCAGGAACAGGCCCAAGCTGAGGGTTTACCTGGATCCCAAAGTCCCCATAGCCTATACCTGTCCAACACCAGATCCAGAGCCACATTGACTACACACCCATGAACCATGCCTGGATAAAATGTCACAGACTCAAAGCCCTTGCTAACACTACAGCCTTGAAAGAAACAGTGCATGACTAATCCCAGACTCCCTTCCCTTCTTTTTGCTGTTCCTACTCTCCTCCATCTTACCCAGCAGCTTCAGTCCAAAGGGAGAAATACTGAACTGTGACAATCAACGAAGTTATACAATTGTAGAATCATAGAATGGCTTGGGTTAGAAGGGACCTCAAGGATCATCAGGCTCCAAACCCCTCCCACCACAGTAGGGCTGCCAACCTCCATGTCTAATACTAAACCAATTCACTGACTGTTTATTTATTTTCACATATTTTCCTTATAAATTAAGCTAATACATAGTGTTGGAGGGATGGTTCATCTCCTACTTCAACTTCTATGTGAAGTTAGTTAAGCAAGAGTCAGATATGCAGAGACCCATCACGTATTCCCCTAAGAGACTGGAACAACCAGTCCCAAACACCAAAGAGTTTAAAGTGTGTTGCTACAGCTATGTTCAGAAAAAGATTTGGAAACTGTGTCAGCTTCATTTCAAGCAGTTAAGATCTGCTGTGATTACAGCTTGAAGGTAAGCTTCACAGTGAGCATCTTTAAATTAACTTGGATATGAATTTAGACATACAGTTACACACACCTATTTTTAAGGACAGGGATATTGATGTTGGCAAGGCAATAAATTCCAGTAATATCTCTCTGTAGAATAAAGCCAAGACAATTCAAACTCGTTTATTTTTTGTCTTCACAACATTTTGCCAAAACCATCATTTTGTTGGCCATATAATTCTGATTTATATTCAACAAGAGTAGTAAAAATCCTTTATAGAGGAGACAGCCAGAGTGACATTTTCCTATAAATCACAGTGATTTTTACTGCCACGAGATCCCGCGGCTCTACTTCAAATACAACTGTGCTGCAGAATGCGTGGATGAAACTGCATTCTTTCTGAATGAGAACCATGTTTCCCTTTCTCAGTGAGTGACTCCACATTCCTATCAGTCTCTAGCAGATAATAACCATATCCAAACAAAAGCAGTTTTCAGAGCTGATAGAGCAGTGATGGGAAAACATGCTCAAAGTGGGTGCCGCTCTGTATTATATTATTCTTAAAAAAAAAAAAAAGAAGAAGAAGAAGTAGACAATGTGCATAATGGACAGTAAATTCTCTTTATTGTGTTTCTGTTGGTTGCAGTTCTGTGGGTAAAACTGTCCTGCTGGAAGAGTATGGAACAATATAACTATAACCGAAGCAGTATTTAACTACTGCTTTGGAATCTAGTACTGCACAGCTCTATGTAATCCTCTAGGCACTTTAATCAGGTAAGGGAATTGGGAAATACCTATATCCATTTCTTAACATAACAAAGGAAAATCCATCAAGGATTGCTGAATTCCTTCAAGAGGAGCAATCTCATGCATGAATATAAGCTGAGGGCCACCCAGCTGGAAAGGAGCTTGACAAAAGCAACTGAAGATCATGGTGGACACCAAGTTGAGCATAAGTCAGCATCATGCCCTTGCTGTAAAGAAGGCTAATGGCATTCTTGACTGCATTAGACAAAGCATTACCAATATACATCAAGACAGGTGATCCTTTCAGTCTACTTAGCACTGATGAGGCCACACCTGGAGTGCTGTATGAAGTTCTGAGGCCCTCAGGGAGACATGGTCACATTGGGGAGTCCAATGAAAGACCTTGATCATCTCTCCCATGAAGGAAGGATGAGTGAGTTGGAACATTTTAGCTTGGAGAAGAGGAGGCTCAGGGAGGGATCTCACCAATGTCTATAGATACCTGAAGGGAGGATGCAAAGAGAATGGAGCCAGGCTCTTCACAGAGGTGCCCTGTGCCAGTATAAACAGCAATAGGTGCAATCTGGAACACAGGAGGCTCCCTCTGAACATCAGGAAGCACTTCTGTGCTGTGTGGGCAGCTGAGCACTGGCACAGGGTACCCGGAGGCTATGTTGTCACCTCCTTGGAGATCTGCCTTCAAGATCCACCTGGATGTGGCCCTGAGCCTGCTACTCTGGGTGCTCCTGCTTGAGCAGAGGAGTTGGACCAGATGACCTCCAGAAGTCCCTTCCAACCTTGGCCATACTGTGGTTCTGTGCAATTAAAAAACAGTAACCTCTTATGCACAGTAAGACATCTATTTCCCAATAAGGGCTGACATTTCTCTTTCACAGTCCTTTCTTTTCATTGTTTGGGAACAATATTATTTGCCTACTGCTCCATCTCCCACTCTCAAGGTGAGATGATGCAGAGAAAGACTTCTGTTCGGATCACAGATGTGGGTTAATGGAAAGAAAATTGAAAGTGGACGTTTGCAGTACCACTGGAAGACAGAATCTGAACTGATTTTATAACAAAGGTCTGGAATGAAGTGGTGTAAGAATTGGAAATGAAACATCTATGTGGAATGAAAGAAAATTAGATTGAACTCCATTACCCTAGATCAAGAATCAAAGCCTGTGGTACCCAACCTGAGACTTGATTTACATCATGAAGGGTTCAGAGGGTGACCTCATGTGCTGCTCTTTTACACTGGAGAAGATGAATGTAGAAATCATTTTCTGATTTTGAGATATGTTACTGAGATTCAGTTTTGAGCCCCCCTCCTCCTTCCCCAACACAGGAAGGACATTGACAGACTGGAGGGAGTTCAGTTTAAGGTGACTGAGATGAGTGGAGCAGGAGCACTTTTCCTTGAGAAGGGACAGGGAGAGTTGGGCTGGTCCAGCTGGAGGTGGGGCATCCTTGAGGGGACCTGACAGCAGCCCCAAGTGCTTCTAAGATGGCCATCAAGAAAATGGGAAGCCAGGCTTTTCACAGTTTTGCCTGGTGGGTAGATGAGAGACTCTGGGCATACACTGAAACAGGAGAATTTCAGACTGAGCTGGAACTTTTTCTCCACAAGGGCAGTCAGTCAGTGGAGGAGATTACCCTGAGACTGCAGTGTCCATCCTAAGAGGGCTTCAGCCCTGACTGGGCTTGCTCAAAGCCTTGAACAATCTGGTCTGACCTCAGAGCTGACCCTGCTTTGAGCAGGAGGTCAGGTTAGAGACCTCCCGAGTTCCCTTCCAGTGCGAATTTTCCTATGATCCTATGACTTACTGCATTTTTTTTTCAAACTATGTTTGAGAGAACAGATAATAACTTTCCCTAATCTTTTTAAACTCTATTTCCAGAGACAAATTTCACCTACCATGTCCAGCAAATTCCTTCCTCTGACTGCTGAAAACTGCTGATAAGTGTGTCATTTATTATGGCAATTTTTATGATTTGGCACCGTACTCACAAAAACCATTCAGGAGCCATTTCATATCAAAGTGGGCAATCGTACACAGTCATTTCAGATGGAAACCATAGGTCATGGTGAGCTGGGCTATTCTGTGATTTTTGTGAATGAGAACTGAAAAGTCAACTACTCTTCAATTATTTAGTCTCCATATCCAATTAAATGGCATCCTTATTGAGTATAGCTTACTTGACTATAGTAAAGTTTTAAAATACCTTTTCAAAGACCATTGGTCAGTTTATCACTATGCATATGGTCAGGCACACGGATGCCAAGAAATGCTCGCAAACTATTAAGCTGTTCTGAACAATCCTTCAGTACAATTGAGGCAGCTGTTTTCATGTCCCTGAAACAGCAAAACCAGAAATATTTGCAAGCTGTGTTGACATTCTTGAACACACCATTAAGCAACAATAAAAGAGGCTGTCATAGCTGCTGTGTCATAATGGAATGAGTTTGTCTCTCCCCAAACTGGTAGTAGCATTTTGCTTATCAGAACATTAGGAAAAAATGTTAAAACCAGAGCCAAAAGAAAAAAAAAATGCAAGAGAGGAAGACAGCAGAAATATTTTGTTTTATCTTAGTTCAACATTTATTCCCTTATTCCCATTTTCTTTCAATCTTTTAATCAGTCTTTGAAATTAAAAAAAAAAAAAAAGAGAGAGAGAGAAAAGAAAAGAAAAAAGCACAGGGAAATGAAACCTAAACTAACCAAGATTGGTCATATAATTAAAAGAAAAAGTTTGCAGCTATTATATTTCTTTGTCCTGTAGAGCACTTCAAGAAAAGTTGCTAAAGGAAAGTTTACTTTCAGTGCTTTGCAATTGAGTTTGCATCTTGTACATTGCCTCCCTGTGTCTTTTAACCCAACCAGAAGCACTTCACATGCACTAGCCACCAGGGACTTAAACTGCAAGTACTTCAGTACTTTAAATCCCCCCACTATTTATGGATGATGTATATCTAGGACTCAAAAGTAAAACACAAACACACAGCAAGGAGTGATTTTGGTGAAATTCTTGATGCAATGTGCTTTAGCATTAGATTTCTCATTAGAATTTACTGAATGTCAAACTATAATAAATATAAGATTAATCCCAAGAACACGATTATGTCTGAATATTAATAAGCAGTGATATAGAAACAGGTAAAATATGTATCCTTAAAATCTTTAACTGCACACATTTTCAGCAGTAATATTAATATTTCACTGTCATTAATTGTGTAATTGTAATTTTATAACCAGTGTGGGATGGCATTGTTTTGAAGAAGTTACTGTGAACTGAAGGTAGTTCCCTTCAGAAACACGCTTCTCAGGAAGACATCTTCTGCTCAGAATGTTCATGCAATAATGTTAGAATTGTATATTCAGCAGTATGCCCATAAGCACAACTGTTGCTAGAGTGATGTCAGGCAAGGCAGGAAGAGGTACAGGATTTATCTCTTTGCTTATATCAGAAGACAGGTTTTTATACATTAAATATAAAACAAGTTAGAAAATTCCAGCTTAGAAATCAAATTTGAGTTTTTAAACCTATTAAGATATTCATTATGTGTGACACATAACATATGAATGCTCAGAGTTACACAGATACAGAAGAAACTGTCACTGTCTTGCTCCTTCCAGTTACCAGATGGACCAAAAGAAGCAGAGAACAGAAACAGCCTTAGAATTTGATGAGCATACTGATGTGATCAGAACTCTCATAAATATGCCCATGAGCAGGCATTGGCTCTGCCATCTATCGCACAATGGAGAATAGACAAACCTAGCACAAAGTTCTTCAGAAGATTACATTTGCTCTGCTTTCATCCAACACTGAATAAGATTTACAGTATTTGGGATGAAGATATTCAGCAGGCAACATTTTGGCGAAAACTGAGGAGAGAAGCATTTTCTTCTTGAGAAAATGCCAACAAGTACATAATTTTATAACTTCAGCTCATGTTTCCAAGTATCTCTGAGCAGAGCACATTTGTGAACAAATATCTGTTGATTATATCTGTACTCACAAGAATAAATCTCTACCTTCCTTTTCCTGGACCCCTGCTTCAGTGATATTACATATCCTCTCTCCTTAAGCCTTCAGTGCTTCATCCTTATTTGATTTTCATGTATTTCTCTACATTACTTTCTATTTTATTTCTGCACTTCATCTGCCAACATTGTTTAAGAATGTATTGCAAGGAATGAAGTATTCTTTCTTTGATTACAACTTCAAAACTACAATCAAGTTGTAAGGAAAGCAGTGCCTAAGCACAGGGAGGAAATCAATACCTATTATGAGCTGTTTTTAAAGACCACTACTGACCATGATTTCATCGTTTTCTCAGGCAAATCTTTTCCAATGCTTTGCAATTCTTCTTGCTGAACAGTTCATACCATTGTTTAGTCAGAATCTTGCTGTGATTTGGGCTGATCATTTCTTGCCCTACTCACTTGAGATATTACCTCAGTCTTTGGAACTAGATTTTATGTACTTGGAAGATCATTAGCCTACCTCCATGCTCAGCCTCATCTTTCTTCACTTAAAGAATCCCAAATAAATCACCTTATCATCATGCATATTTGTTTCTAGCTCTCTGATAAACTATTGCTGCTTTGAACTTCCTCCAGTTATCTATACATTCCTGCAAAGCTGGTACTCAGCACTAGACACTGTCTTCCACTTGGTGAACATAGTACCACTATTATTATATTTTGCTTATACATCTCAGAATACAGTTTACCTTCTTCAATATCATAACATTTTTGGGACATCTTCATTTTGAAGCTCTCTGTTCTCAGCCAGATGCTGCTGCCCTAGTGCTTGTTCCTAGTTCTACTAGAAGCTAGTAGCTCTACTAGGAACTAGTTTTACTCTTCCCTTGAATTTAGACTATCATTTTGATGACTTCTCTAATTTTTCACAGTATCTTTGACTCCTAACTCTGTTCTCCAGCACTCTTGAAGTCTCTTTCAGCTGCTCATCTTTGGCAAGCTTAATCCTACAGTTCTTTACTCCATCATTCAAATGATTTATTCCAGTATTGAAGATCTCTTTCAACATACTGATAACTTATCTTTGGTTTCCAAACTTGCCCTATATATTTGCTTGTGACTTTAGAGGAGTTTCTTGGAAGACCCACTGTGTCTTCTTAACTCCTTTTTTCTTGAGCTTTACCATTATTAGATCTTATCTATGGACCCTGAATATACTGAATCTTGCTCTCAGAAAGCCTCTTCTTCTTTTCCTAACAGTGAATTAATCCAATTCTTGCCATACTTGCTGTCCTTCTGCTACATCTTCATAGCCAGCTCCTCCCATTTTCATTACAATCAAAACTATAAGATCATCTTCTGTGGACAATCTAATTAGGACCACAAAGGTGATGAATGGAATGCAGCACCTCTTCAGTGAAGAAAGTCTGAGAAAGCTGAAACTAGGCCGAGAGGCTAGATGTGAGGAGGCTAAGAGGGGATCTCATCAGTGTATATTAATATCTGAAGCCAAACTCTTTTCAGTATTGCCTAGTGCCAGGAAAAGAGGCAGTGAGCACAAACTGGAACACAAGAGGTTTCCCTGAATACTAGAAGCTCTTCCGTGCTGTGTGAGTGACAGAGCACTGACATAGGTTGCCCGGAGGCTGTGGGGTTTCCTCTGTGGAGATCTCCTGAGGCCACCTGTACATGGGTCTTCTGCTTTGCATGTCCCTGCTTGAGCAGGGGTTGGGCCAGGTGGACCCAGAGGTCCCTGACAACCTCAACCATTCTGTTATCCTGTAATTGCCTATTGCGGTTGGAACCTACCTCTTCTTGTAATGATAACTTTCTGTTCTTTTCTATAGCAGTGTTTAGTGGGAATGTCTAGTCAACACTCCACCACCCATATTCGTACTAACATGTTGGGTAACAAATATAATAATAAAAATGTCATTCTCATACAGCTGTAATTGCATAGGAATTATATTTATACTGCAAAACTTATACTTGTTTCCCCGTTCTTACATTTTTTAAATGACTGCATTAAAACAATAATGTCTGTTTTTTCTGGCTATCACAACCTGCCTAATCAAAGCCTCCTATCAAGTTTTGATAACTCCTTTGAAATTCTTTTAAGAGATCAATTTCAACAAGGTGGAGTCTGTTTTCATTTTCTTTAATCCTATGCCAGAAGTGGTGCTTCCACTGTTTTTGTGTCAGATTAACTTTTAAAGAAAAAGCGCTAGGACAACCAAAGATATAAAAGGAATATTACTCTTAAAAAAAGAAAAAAAAAAAAGAAGAAGAAAAAAAGCAACCTCAACATAGGCTGGCATAAATACATTGATAAAGTATATGCTGGACTTTAACAGCAACATCCCCAAACTGAAGATGTCTTCAGCCTTATCTAACTACAATCATTCTCATCTTCAGTGGCTTCCAATCACCCATTTCCATCAGATTCAAACTTCACCTTCTCCACCTTCATTAAAATGGGTTTTCCATGCTGGATTCATACTGGTGAGGAAGTTGAAGAGCACAGTGAGTAGAAAGCCCAGCTAAGAGGTTACAGAGATATAGAATCATAGAAACATAGAATCACAAGGTTGGAAACGACCTACAAGAACATCTAGTCCAAACGTCCTCCTATCACCATTACTACCCACTAAGCTACTAAACCATATCTTGTAGCACCTTATACAGATGCCAAAGAGAGGCAGAAGAGACATTTCTGGTTTTCTCTCCTGATTGTTGGCATTAACCTCATATAGCTAACGTGTAGGTCAGGTGAGTAAATCACATCTCCTGACCACTGAAGCCAAGGGAGTGGTCCATAGTGGACTACTGGAGCCAAGTGGGGATTCTTGGAGTACAGTATGCTTCCAGCCCAGAAGCCTGGATTTTCTTCCACTAGAAAAAAAGGAAAAGGGGAGAAAAGATGCCTGAGTTGTGCACATAAGCCAAGGCATGACTGAGACATGCACCATCTGAATCCACAGCTTAGGTCTGGCAATGAGAGAATATTATCAGATCTCGATGATCTAATAATATTATTATTAAT
>PPHD01022685.1:0-12748 GCA_002909625.1 Bambusicola thoracicus | reverse complement strand
TCAGGGACGTGATTTAGCGGAGGGTTGTTAGAGTTAGGGTAGTATGGTTAGGTCATGGTTAGACTTGATGATCTTTATGGTCTTTTCCAACCTGAGTGATTCTGTGCATCTATTGTGCCATTTGCAACCAGTTTTCTGCTGAGTAGGATTAGCTATATTACTCTAAGAATTTTTATAATGTTTTAAGTATGTCCTCATCTTTGTTAAAATCAGATGGAAGTTTTTGCATTAGAGTCTTGCTTTACAGTTTTTGTTGAACAAAGTTATCTTCTTTGGTAGAGTGACTTGTAAGGAGTTCAGATGAGGACAAACTTTTGCACAAATTTCTATATATGAATGTTGTTTTGTTTGTGACATCTTTCTTTTAATGCAGCATTTAAGATTTTGGAATAGCTTAATGTTTTGAAGTATAAATGACAGGTGGTCATCTTCTGATCTTTTTTTGTCAGTGAGCTGTTCTGTTCATAAGGCTTTAAAAGTAAACTTGCAACTTGACAGTGTCAGAGGGAGTGCTAAAAATGTAACTTTCTGAGAGTGCCAATAAAAACCCTTAGCTGGAATAGCTGAATAATACTTGCATCATTTTCCTGGTAGCACTACCAGTACTTGGAATCCCACATAGCCACTTGTCGGATGTTTTCCTGAAAATAAAGTGGTCTTTGGTTTGTTCAAGGATATTATCAAAATAAAGTCCTTGCCAGTATCTTTGAGTCATCACCATACCCTGTTTCCATTGATAGGAAGCTTTGTCTCATCATTTGATTTTATTGCCAAAAACAGCAGAAAAATCTTTTTGAAGCGGTGTGCAGTACTTTTTTGATACTTCCTATAAGCAGATGCTTTTATTCCAGTAGAAACCTAGATGCAATTCATGTATTGGGAATATGACTGTAAATTTACTTTGTTACTAAGACTCTTTGAGGCTTCTTTTCTGCAAAGAAATATAAAGAGGTGAGGAACTAAAGTGAACTCATCCTAAAGTAGCGAGGCTTAAGAAAAAAGGGTCCATTTTGCAGAGCACATCAGGATGACTCAGAAAAATGTATGCATGCCTGTGGATATGGACATGCATGCATTCACAGTGAATATCTGAAAATATCTCATGAACAAATGCTTTGAGTTGTATGTTAGCCTGGAATTTGCAAGCATGCATAACCGAGGCTTATGCTTCAAATCTAAGCAGACTGTTTTTAACATATATGAAATTCCCTTAGAGTTTCATTTGTGCCCCTGCAATCCTGCACAAATTGCATTTACAGTCACACCATGGAAATTTTGAGATGACTGTATTCAAAGTAGGTATTTTGAATGGAAGGATATAGGATATGATCCTTACCCTATTAACTTTTTTTTCTGAGACATTTAGAACAACAGAGATCTGGGACACACTATTCTTCCATATCTCTGGAATAAGCCCAGGAATCATAGCTTTATTAATTTTAATCTTTTACATAAATAAAATATATTCCGACTAGCAGAAAATTTGTTTATTCTAGCTTGTCTACTATGTCAGCTTTTGAGAAAAAAATCATGAAGTCAGTTGACAAAGGTGTTGTGGTTTAGCCCAACAGGTGTCTGTGCACCGTACACTCATTTGCTAACTCCCCACTTCCCAGTGGGATGCAGGAGAGAATTGGAAAAAAAAGTAGAACCCATGGGTTGAGATAAAACTATGTACTAAGATAGAGAAAAGGAAAAGGATAATAGTTATGACTATGTATATATATATATGTATATATAAATGTATAACGGGTGATGCACAAGCAATTGCTCACTGCCCCCCAACCCATGCCCACTTAGCCCATGAGCAGCAGAAGCAAGTGAGATTAACTTCCATACCCTCCAAAATTGATATCATATGGCATGGAATATCCCTTTGGCCAGTTTAAGTCAGGTCTCCTCTTTCTGTTCTCTCCCAGCTCTTTGAAGCCTTCACTGAGAATGGCCTTGGCTCTGTACAACATTGCTTAGCAGCAACTATAAACATTGATGTGTTATCAGCATTGTTTTCCTCCTAGAACCAAAATATTGCATTATACCAGACACTGAAAATAAATCCATCCCAGCTGAATCTAAGACAATATTCACCTCTTACTCCATACCATTTACATCATGTTCAGGTCCCACAATTTCTACACGTCCTAATTAATTACCATCACCTATCTTGTTGTTGTTTTTTCTTTTTTTTTTTCATATCTATACACACATATAATTTCCATAGTTGACGAGGCATCCATTTAGTTCATAACTTTAAGATTCATCTGTCATAGCAGTCCTTTGGTGCAGAAGGAATAATTCAATTGTCATGAAAATTTTTGTGTGTACTGCTTCCTCTTCCTTTGTACTGAACTCAGTGGGAAAAGACAGTTGTGTTGGTTAACTGTCTTATAGGATTCAAAGGAGGGGTTCTGGGAAAATGAGCAATTCTGATACTAGCAAAGGTTTTTGTTTGTTTGTTTTTAATGTTAATATGCTTTAATCTATACTTATAAAGACAGTAAATATCTAATTTTTTAGTGTTTCTAAGTCCATCTGAATCCTAACAATTTATTTTTGTGCTATGTTCTCTTTCAGAGAAGTTCATTTATCTCAGCAGCAGTAATTCCCAATAGTCTTGAACATTCGAATGTTGTACTAGGTATTTGTTGAACGAGACCAAGAATTTAATACTATTCCTTCCCAGATACAGACACACAGTTCAGACTGGAAGTATAATCGAGAGTTTAGCTATTTGTGTGTGTTTGATGTATTCTGCCATCTACCAAGAAAAGCCAGTATTGTAAAATTGCAGTGAACTACGTTTTAAGATTGAGAGCAATTAATCTTCAGTATGGGGACCAGGCTTTCTCCTTGCTGCCTTCAGTTACAAGGCTCACAGAGGACTTCTGTAGGCCCTGTGGCTTTGATTAATATGGTACAATCCAGTAATAAATGTCAGGAGGTTAGTCTAGGTGAATTGCCCACTCTGGCAGTTGGAACTAGTGTTCATGTATTTCTAAGCAAGCAGAACCTGAACTCAATTGCAAGTATTTCAGGAGTGTTGCAGTCTATGCTGCAGTCTGATGGAGAATTTTCCATTAGGTAAAATTGAAAACTAATTTTTAAATAAAAGATATACATTTTTTGTGATATGCTTTTGTATATATAAATAGAAGTACATAGTAAAGATTATCTCTGTGAGCATTTAAAATTAGTTAGTATTTGTGTAGTAATTCAAGCAGAACATTGGTTACTTACCTGCTGTTGGCTTTTTTGTTCCATTCAGTAATTTTATACTTTTCTTTAACTCTTATTTTGCTGTACATGAAATATGTGAATATTTTGTGATGGCCTACACCAAAGTAACTGTATTCTGAAACTCTTAATTTGCTGGTCTTTAGTTCTTATGGTACTTCATGTGCTTTACTTATCCATGATGTCTTTTTGTAAAGTGCTCTACAGAAATTGAAAGATGATTTAGTCCAACGCTGAACAAGGTAGAAGTGTATCTGGCGTGATACACATGAGATGTAACAACCTTTAAAAAAAAGAAAATTAAGGCAGAAGTGATAATTTTCCAGACATCTGGAAGTTTTAAAACCTTAGGCACTCAACATCTCGGCATATATTTCAGTGAGCAATTGTGTGCCAGCAGTTGGATATTTCACCCTGGTGATTGCTGCACTGTGGATTTTTCTGGCATGTAGTCTGACTCAGTCTGACATTACTGGAAATAGTGTAGAAGGAAGTTTGTTGACTTGGGCAATGTTTGTGTGTAATATCTCCTTATCAGCTGTGGTTTTAGTTATTTTAGTTGTCTTTAAGATGCTGAAAGCATATAAGGCTCTAATATATCTGAAAGAAAATGTGCATTTCATTTGGTACATGGTTTACTTAGCTCTACACTTGTTTGATTAAGGGGGTGCAGGTAGATTCTACATTCACATAGTTAACAATTTACTGTGTTAGAATAATGACTAATCTTCTTGTTCATACATTCATTCATCCTTTCCTAGAAAACAATGCCTAAACTAGCATTCCAAGGCTTTGTTGAATCCGGCTGTGAATCACTGCCATGGTATTTGGCATCTGGTTCTGCATCTTTTCAGTTATTTTACAGAATATTGAATATTAGTCAATGGCAGAATATTCCAACTTACTCCAATGGGAGTAAACAACTTTGTTAAACTTCTCATCTCCAGATGTCATAGCACTGAATCATTTGATGTTTCTGTATTTAGTATTCTTAACTCATCTAAAAATTGTTGAGTTCTCACTTTAAAAATCCTCGTCACTTAAGAGAGTTTCTGATCCGTGGTTGATCACCAGGTCAAGAAAACATAGCGTGTTGGACCCAGATTGTTTCGCGCCTAATCCCAATAGTGTAGGAAGTGCCACCCAGTAGCACTGTGATTTTCCAGTGCTGGTCAATACCCCTTCAAGTAATCCCACTGTAGGCTGTGCAATGGCAAACCTATTTATGTTGCCATACTGGGCTCTGAAATATGACCATTGGTCTTGCTCTACTGTTTGAGAGCAGTCTTTCTGTTGTGAAACTACAGACTTAGGTATTTAAACTTGCAAGTATTTGCATGATTGTTGTTGCTTGTTTTGTTGTTATTTTTTTTCAGCATACTCGGGCACATCAGCGTATGTGAGTTCACTCAGCCTCCTGAGTGGCTTGGTGTTAGCTTGGTGAGACAAAGTTCTTTCCGAAAGATCAGATCAATGCTAAACCACAGTTTGGTTGAGTAATCTTTCTGCATGGAAATGGGATTTCAGTCTGACACTAGTACAACAGCAGTCTAATACTGACATTTTAATGCTGAAAGGTTAAGAGAATATTATGCAAAATCAAGATGAAATATTTTTAGCAGGTCCAAGTGAAGTATACAGGCAAGTCTGTCATGGGAAAAGATTGTTTTTTGGTCCTAACCTGAAAAAGAATGTGCTAAAATGAACAAATCCTCATTGTGTTTAAAGTAAAAATGTATATTTATTTTAATGCAGATGTTTTTTAATAAAAAAAAATGTAAGCTTAAAATATCTGAAATTAAATTTGAAAAAGTAGCACAAGGTAATACGTTTCGAAACAAATGTTATGGAACAGTTGCTGTTGGACAAAGAATTCTGCCAGATTTCAACCTGTTTCTCTTTCAACTTGTAAATGCATCCTTAAAAACAAACAAAAGAACGTAGGGCCTTACTGGCCTTTAGTAGTACAGCATAATAGACATATTGTTTGTATTAAGATTAAAAAACAATAATTCTGCTGGAGTTAGGATTTAGCATTTGCATATAACCATGTTACAGTTGTAACATTTAGCATGGCTTTGATTTATGCATATTTGCATCAATGTTTAATAGAATGTGGCCTTTTAACCCAGATTTGAGGAGCTGGAAGAACATTACAGAAAAAACGCTGAGTTTGTACTGCTCCTCTCCATCCCATCTTTCATATAATTCCTGCAGTGTTGTAGAAACTAAAATTGAATGCTGTAGGACTGTGAAACTGTATGCACCATGGTCATGTAATTTTACAGCAAATTCTGATTAAAAGGAAAATCTGTTAGTGAAAAAATACATTTGACTTTTATATGAAATAAACTGTTTCAGAAATTTCTGATATTTTTGTTTCCTCAGTTTTACTTGATTTAATAGTTCCCTTTTTGTAGGAAGTTTTGGATATAGTACTCTTTCTGCATTGTTACTTCAATACAGATACCAACTTGTCTATAGTAAGCTGCAGGACTGAAGTTTTAATTTAAAACTTAAGGGTAACTGTATTAGACTGGTAGAAGTAATTTAGTACTCTAAAATGTTTGTGTGTGTGTTTCATTATATTTTCCGTCGGAGATGAATGTGTCAGTGTAAAAAATATCTACCAGAATTTTAGTCATTCCTGTAACGTATATACAAATCAACATAAAACTGCTTTGTAGAACAACGTAGTAAACAGCTTTACAAAAAAATAAATCTTTAGAAAACAGTGGTGCCTCAAAGACAGTTAGAAAATCTTTGATGAAATAGATCAAGTGTCTAGAGTAAATCCAGAAAGAAAATACATAATGTTTTCTTCTTGATTCCAGTTTAAGCACAACAGGGTGAAAAAAAAATGAAAGACATTCCTTTTCTGTAGCTCAGTTTTTGTGGTAAGCAGTTTTTATTTCCACGAAAATACTACTACTTTAGCAAGAGAAATAGAACTAGGTCACATGTCACAGCGATGTACCAGATGTGATTGGCACTTTGATTCTGTGGTTTCACACTTGTGACTCTTTCCATAATTTATGTAATGTGAAGAATGATCTCATGATTGGCTGAAGGTTTTTGATCAGAGTTAAGGAATGGCTATGCTGGAGGCTGGAAATTTTACTTCAATAGAGCCATTATATAATCATAATTAATCTGAGAAGCTGGAAAAATTATGCAGATGTAGATGTTTTTTGATCTTGAGCAGTTGCACTTCCAGAGATTATATTGCTTACAGTGGATCTATTAATTAGTGAATTAGTCTGTAAAGTACCAGTAAAAGAAAATAAAACTGATAGAAAGGTTTATAGTGGAACTTTGCACGTGTTTACATTTATTATTGTTGAAAACTCTTGAGAGACTAAGAATGTGAAGATGTAATGAAAAACGTCAGTTGTACGACACCATTCTCTGATTCGGAAAACATGTTAATAGTCTAAAGTCTATTTGTGTGTTTACCTTGATCATTTTATTGCCTCTCTTTATGAAGTGAAAACTTTGAGGATAAGGCTCTACCATCTGAAAGCTTTTATCAGAAATAGAAAATAAATAAGAGTTACCTGGCTACGGTTGCATTGACCTCAGGTGGGAGTGCTTGCCAATTCTGTAAAGCAAATCTATTTATTTACTCTTGATTTTATGATATACTTCTCAGCCTGTACTCGGTGTGCAGGACGTGCTATTTCCATGCCCTTTCACTAGATAGATATATATGCCATATACCCTGTTGAACTCAAGGGGTTAAGCTAGAAAAGTTACCTATCTTAACACATGAAAAGGAAGAATTAGCCGTTGTTCCCTAGCTACTAGTGTAGCTTTCAACACCTTTCCTATGGTGTCTAGTATTGATAGGATATATAACTGTGAAAAGACGAGAAAATGCACCGAAGTGATCTAAGTAAACTATCATCTTGACATGTTTTTTCTAGCTATTGAAAACCTTTCCATATTGCAACTCATTCTGACAGTGAAACTGTAGAATTCCTCTGATTTAAGTACCATCTGGTTATGCTCAAAGCTTTAAAGCTATTATCTCAGCATAAAATTTCAGCATCCTATACTTTTTTCTTCGCCAAACTATCCATTTTTAAGCCACAAATATTTTTCCAGTCCTTTCAGATTTTATCTAAAAGTATATTTTAACAGTATTTAAATAGTTCTTAAACAATAACAATTTATCTTGATAGATGACATGCTGTGTTTTTTCATTTTATTTTAATTAGCCATTGTGGAACCAAATTCCCTTTTGTTTTACTCCTTTGAATACTGTTTAATTACAGTTATCATGCCAAATATCTTAAAGGTTATTTTACCAATACAGTTTCATTTAACATAAGCCATGTGGAATCAATAGTCCTGTTTCCTAAAGTGAATGCTTGGAAAATCTTACATTCATATGTTAAGAGTACACATCCTTTCCTCATTAGTTGGAAAGTACAGGGATTTTGGCACAGGTTCTGTGTGGAAGCATTGTGCAGCTTTTATATGGATTTTGTTTTTAGCCTTTGATGACACTGTTTAGAATAGGAAGTATCTAATAAGTAAAGCATTTTGTCTAATGTGCTGCCAGTGTGTTTAATATATGCCTGGAGGTCTGAAACATTATCTTCTCCACTACAGTAATATGCATTTAATTCTCTGAAAGCAGAAGGTCGAACTTTTAAAAGGGACTCAAAGTACATTTTCAACTAAAATAATTTAAAACACATGGGATAGGGGACCAGAGTAATGTACAGTTGGTTTTTATGGTTTAATCATAATCATGTTAATGCACACCAGTAGCTAATTAAAGAAAACTTTTATTGTTCATTTTAAATGGGTTATGTAAAGAGTAAGAGAATTGATATAATACAGCCCAATGATAAATGTTACCATTGCATTTGCTAGCAGCGAGCCGATATTGCTGTTCCTGACATCTTTAAAGTATTGGCCCATTTATTCTATAATAAAGCAAAAATCTTTTAGGAGGAGTTATCCTGAGGGTCCTTCCCTCTTGTCTGCTATCCCACTAGAGGAATAGCTAAATGATGCCCACGTTTATTACTAGGCATATTTTTGGGTTAACTGTGCGACTCGGAAGAGGACACAGTGCTTACTGAGCAGAAATAGATGCAAAAAGTTCCCGTGGTATTTCTGCACCTTTATTGTATAAACAGTAATGTTATTAAAGGCTGTCTTGCAAATCATTCCTCACTTGTTCCAACCTTTGTAATATGTATGGTAAGAGAATAAATAAGTCAAAGTTTAACTGTAGAACTGGGTGGCATGGAAAATTGCAGTAGTATGTGGTGCTTTTTGCATTTGGGGTGGTGGTTCATGTCTCAAGCTGCTTAATACTGAGCAGAAGTTGCCATCTGACTGCTGTTCAGTGACCTGCATGAATTGACTCAGGGGCCTCAGTAATTCTTTTAGTTGAGTGTCCACGAAGCAGGAAACACAGCAGTTGGGACCAATTAACACCCTTGCAGTAGTCTTAGCAGAGATGCTAAGATCTGAGTGGGGATGGAGGCAGAGCTGCTTTTCTACCTTCCTTGAAGTGCTTCACGTAGATGAGCGTATTTAATACATACTGACTTATAAACAACACAGAGAAAAATAACTAGGTTTTTAGTCAAATACATTTGACCTAAAGTGAGAAAATGCATTCAGAAAACAGGAAGCAGTTCTCTGCAGAACTCTGCACTCTAAGAATATTTTTTTGTAGTTCTGAATTGAAGGCTATGCATCAATTAAGTGCTGGGTGTATTAGCACATGCCTTCTACTTCTTTTCAGTCAGTATTTCCATGGAATGATATAGCAACATCATTCCATAGCTCCATCCCTTCTGTCTTTTGCTGGCCCTGAGTGTATGAGCAACAAAAACATCGATGTCATTTTGAAAGTACCATCAGTACAGGATATGAATGAAATGCTTTATAGTTTACCAGACAGAGGGGCTGAGACGTAAATACTATAACTTTGCTAGTTTATCAGTAGGAGTCATGGTTTCTTTGCTTATAATGTAAGTAATTCGTTAGAATGATCTCCAGATATTTTTACAGAGGCTGCATCAAAAGTGATACCACTTTTACAAGTCAGTGATATGAGTCTGTCATACAAATCAGCCGCAAGGAAGTTTATTGGCTATTTGAAAAATATGTACATGAGTGAATCTGAAAAGATTGTAACCAGAGCTGGCAAAAACCTTTTCAAAGAAAATCTCAGCTAGTTAGGGTTCTGCTTTAGGATTTCCTCTGAAATACTTTTCTCCAGTATGGCCATGCTTTTAAAGAAAGAGGGGGAGGGTTTTTTCCCTTTGTTTCAGAAAGAACAATATAAAGAAACCTTTTTTAAAAAAGCAGCTTTTCTTTAACGCCTCCAACCACTTAATTTCTACAGAGAGAGCAAATTGCAGGAAGTACCGGGGTCCACATCTCTCCCAGTATTGTGTCCTCCTGTTGCTGTCAAAAACAGTGTACTGGGTCTTGAATCTGATTGATTAGGGCATTTCTTATGCTAACTTGTACTATATGGAGTAGAAACGTTTCTTCTGGGCATCACAGATGGAAGTTATGCTGCGCAAGCTATGATGGGTGATACACAACTGCAAGCTCCGTATGAATCACAGGAGTTGGCTTTACATCACTGTTGTTTTACTATTATTGAATTTATGCGGTCTTTTTTTTCCAAGTAGTTTTGTGTATAAGCTTCCTACCTTGTCCTCAAGTTCTTTGTAGGATTTCTGTTTATTTCAGCAGCAGTATTTGAAGTGAATTGTTTGTAACTTGAAGCACCTCCTTGTCTTGGGTCTCTGTTTTGCTATACTACCCTGTCTGTGGGTAGTAAACCCTGCAGATTTGTTTTGTTTCACTATAGTATTTTCTACAATAGAAGTTCTTTTTACTGTCTCTTCAGTGATGTATGTTTTCTTTTCGAAATGCGTCGTAATGATTTCTCATCTGAAACCCAGTGGATGTCACAGATGAGATCATGTACACGGGGTGGGCCCTGAGAAGCTAAGAATCACACTCTGTCACAGGGGCAGTCTACGGATACTTCAACTTTGGAATTTTATATAAGGCAGCTGTCATTTCCATTTCTCTAAGAATTATATTCTTTCTACAACATAATATGTACACTTCTCAGCTCACTATTTCTGTTCTGTCATTTTTTGATTTTGTATTAGATTTATATTGCATTCTGTTTCTTACAATCACAGAAAAATATGTCAGTACTCAAAACTGGAGAATAATTACGACAAGGCTTTTTATTTACAGTGTATTCTTTTACAGAGATATGGTTCCATATTAAGCCATAAATTTCTCATAGAATCTTTAGAGTATAACAAATGAGTTTTTTAAAGAATGAAGTTTAAACCTAGAAATCATTATTCCTTTTATTTTTCCTTCACATATTCTTTTGGCACTTCATCTGTTGTGAGTCATCATTTCATTGCAACAGACACCTGCTGTGTTTTCTTAAGCGATTACTGTGTTTAAGTTAACTTGGCAGATATTTTTTATGATTCTCTTTTTTGACATCATGTTTATATGGTGATTGTTTGCTGCCACTGAAATGGAAACAGTTGGGATATGGATATCTTAAGCTAATCGACTATTTTCATTTGAAGGTTTCCAAACAAGAGCAAAAAAAAATGGATGTATCAGATGGAGGAATGGTTGAGACTTCTTCCCGGTACAGTGGGGCACAGGACAGTGGAATTGGCAGTGACAGCGTTAAGATCAGAATTGTTCAGATTGAGCAGCACAGTGGCACCAGCCAGCACCGCATTGCCCGGCCCTCCCGCCAGTCGTCCATTGTAAAGAACCTCAATTTCATCCCTTTTGACATTTTTGTTACAGCAAGTCGGATCTCTTTAATGACTTACTCATGCACTGCTTTACCTAAATTGAAATCACCACAAGATCAGAAAGATGGTGAGAAAATAAGCAAAAGCTCCTTGAACCTTCCAGAGGCAGGCTCAGGTAGCAGCCATAACACCAAGAGGCCCAGTCAGCCATCCATTTCATCCGTCACAGCCGACGACCTTTTGAACAGCAATGTTCCCCTGTCTTCTGGAAGAAAAACAGGTCTTCTGTCACTGGAAACCCTGCATGCTTCCACAAGGTCCTCTGCTCGACAAGCCCTTGGTATAACTATCGTCCGGCAGCCTGGTCGCAGGGGCACGGGTGACATAGAGCTGCAGCCATTTCTCTACCTGGTTGTATCGCAGCCCTCCGTGCTCCTCAGCTGCCACCACAGAAAGCAGAAGATCGAAGTGTCAGTGTTTGATGCTGGGCTTAAGGGAGTAGCCTCAGACTACAAGTGTACAGGTAAGGTCATTGAACAGTCATTTCTGGCTATAAATGTCAAAGAATTGGCACTCCATATTACTGGAGTGGTGGAAGGGAAAACAACTGACAGACTTCTAGGACATCTTTACAAATTAATCTGTAAACAATTGTGTTTTAAGGATTATTCAGCGTAGCTGAATCACATTAAGTGTGTGAAACATTTGAAATTAATTAAGATCTGACCTTTTAGCAACCAGTTCTTCCTGCTCCTCAATATTACTTTCTCAGCACCAGATTGTCATAGGGATTGTCACATTACTCTAACCCCTTGTTTTATTCTAAGGACAGAACAGTTGTAAACCAAGGAGATTTCATAAAAAGTATTTCTTATGGCTGAGTATCGCAGTATTTGCCCATATAAGTATACTGATAAAATTTAAAGAAAAACATGAGAGAAGTACCTGATAAAAATCTTTTTCTCTCTCATGCATATTCCTGAAGAGAGAAATGAAATCATTGCAGTTCATTTGCCTGACAGCCAGTACAGAGAATAAGAATTTAATGAGATGTATGGTTACTTTGCAGACTGTTACCAAATAAATAAATAAATGAAAACTGTTCTTGAGGATGCAGGGACCTGATCTGAGAAGGCGGCCAGAGAAGTATGGCTTATTACAAGTAAAATGGGCAGAGTTCTCTATTCTGCTCCTACAATTAGCTTTCCACGTTGTTATTTTTTTTTAATACTAAATAAATAATACATAATAAATAATTATGTAGGGGAATATTTATTAAAAAAAATAGGCTCTGGTCACAAGCTAAAATAGTGTTTTCCTAGAAACTGAAAGTGAATCAGAGAGGACAGAAGCATGGGAAGCATGGGTAGTAAAGATGGTAGCTTGAGTGCACCTAACTTACCAACTAGACCTGAAGTGGTTTTCCTGGACAGCCAACAATCAGCCCTGCAGGGTTCTTACCCTTATATTTAGTTTTTTGTCTGTCAGGCAAAGGTAAAATTGTGTGGAGGTGGGAGTCAGGCATTATGTGGAGGCAGAAGTTCTGTTCTCATCCTGCTGCCTTTGTGGGCAGTAATAAATATCTTACTTGCGTACCAGACATAGTCCTGTGATTTCTGCCAAAGCATTATAGCTTTTTCAAAAGAGTTTGAGAAGGTGGATGCCAAAGTTCCAGTGCCTAAAAACACCATCCTAAATTTATTAATAAGTGAATAAAACTAATCCGC
>PPHD01022684.1:0-12748 GCA_002909625.1 Bambusicola thoracicus | reverse complement strand
AAGTGAAGCATTCCTGAGAAGTAGTGCTGGTTTATTACAGGAGCCAAGATTGGATTATTGGTGTGCATACATACACATACACACAATATGTGTGTGTATATATGCATATATATATAAATATAAATAAGCCAGAACATCAAGTACTAATAAATTAAGAATTAAAACTAGTCTAAGTGGAATCTCATACAGGTTACAATGTCTTATGACAAGCAGTTACTCAAATAACCATTTGGAGTCCTTAGGTTACTAACTTTCCATGTCTGTTTTACTTCAAAGCCTTTGAGAAGAAATGTAAAGGACTGCCAGAGCAGTGTAAGTAAAGTGTGTGCTGACTTTCCAAGCTTTGCCTCTTTCCTGTGGGAGACACCACAGTTCTCAGTTTCTGGTAAGAAAACCACCGAGGTTCATTTTTAGAACAACCCATTCTGCATCTGCATTTATCAACTTTTACGTTATGGAAAGGATGTTTGTCTGGGTTGCTTATAATAAATGGTACCGGACATAGCCAGTGGGATGATAACAGTTATGCAAACCTAAGGCTATGGTTTGATGCAACTGAAATTTAGTTGCTTGAAACTAATTTAACTGTTGTGTCATTGACAAGTGTAGTAGTATTATGTCTGGAATGTAACCTAACACAGAGAAGACAGAGGAAAAGGGTGGCTTGCCAACTATATGTAGTTATTGTTAAAATGTGCACAATGTTTTCTCACAAACAACAGAAAGGAAAAAACCCTTTCATGTTGCATGAGGAAAATTAATAGAAACTCTTCATTGAAGTTAGCTATTTCAGGGTTGTGTTTGTTCATCCATGTGAAACTTACAGGAGTAACATCCAGAAGTGCTTCAAAGGGATGGTTCTGAAACGGCTGCTTGAGAAATGATTGTGATTAAGAAGAGAGTTTCAAGGAAGATATTGATAGTAGTGCATCACAAACAGCAATCAGTACATTTATCAGTTTATTCAAACCAAAATTCATCTAGCCTTTTGTTAGATACAATTATTTTACTTCCTTCCTCTAGTTTTGGCAACAGCATTTAAGATTAAATAACAAAACTGTACTAAACTATTTTACGTCCATCCTTGACCATACAAGGTTAAGATGAATAATGTGAGAATTTGACTTAGAAAAAATCTCAAAGCTTTGAAGTTGAAATTATTTCTTTGATAATGAATTGCAAAAGAAAAGTTTAGAGCACAACACACATCAGCAGCTCCCTGAGCTGCTCTGCTACGTGCCCCTGACTGGCAGAGCGTTTATTGTGCACAAGGTCAGAGTCTGGGGGAATGCACTGGGGCCCCCTAGGTGCCCCAGCAATGAACCACAAGGGCTAGGGCTCCATTACTGGATGGGCACCTGGGAAAACAGCTGCGCTCACTGTGAGCCAGGCATCTAGCCAAAACCCCAAGAGTAAGGACTGGATGGTTTAAGACAGAAGAGACAAAGGAGTGGAGCTGGCAGGGGCTTAGTAAAGGTAAGATAGGAGAGACGTAGCATGCAAAGTAGAAACTATTATCCCTGAGCAGCCACTGCAATCTGCTGCTGTTGGCAGTCCCTCAGCACTTGGAAGGTAAGGGTCATAATGATGTGAGTGTGATTCTATGATTCTATTAAAGATGTGAGTGTGATTATACAGAAGGCCCAGTATTTCTGTCCTAAACACGGGGCAGTACCACTATCATTTCTCAATACCATGTTGTTTTCTCCACAGGGTCGACATTTTCTAATCCTTTATCTTGTCTCTTCTGCATTAGTACTGTGAGGTCTGATTTTGAGACTTACATTCAGAATTTTGTTAATAACATATGATTTCAGTATTTGTACTTTTCCCTGTTTTCAAACATATAAACAAAAATATATGTAGGTATTTAAAACAAAGATGTCAGTAAGATGATGAAAAGCAAACAATTCTCATTTGATTTTAAAAATAGGAATATTCTGTGGTGAGTAATATACCTGCTCTGTTTCTCATTCTTAAAGGATCCATTTCATTTTAGTAAGGAAGCTATTGGAGTGTATTCATTATTTACATTCTTCTCCTTTCCCACTGAAAATCATATTCTCTGCAAACATTAAAATCTCAATTTTCTACACTTTCATTATTTCTATCTTTGATCAGCCTTCACATTTGAGCAGACTTACTAAATTAACTTAACTAAATTAACAAATTCCTCCATTGCAGCAGAAATGGCATTAGTTTCACTAACCAGAAGTAAAATTACTAGTTGTCATTAATGGAGTTTATTTCATAGGAGTTACTACTTGTCCGGTTTATCTCCTTAAATAATTATATAGGGACTCTCTCCTCTCATTATTTCCTTTGTAACACGTAACAAAGGTTTTGACTTGATCCTTTCTGCTTTGTTATCATAAGGTGTCTCTACATGAATGGTACATCTGGTTTTATGTGCATGTAAATCAGTGGTAAAAAGAGACAAAAATGCATTCAAAAAGTGTGAATGTTTGAACCTAAACTTCAGAAGTTTAATTCACATTTGGACCAGGAGCGGTCTGAAGACTGGTCATGTACATGTCTCTGCTCCAGACTGCGTTTTCAGTCTACCACCCCTCTGTTCTCTTTGCTCGGAGGCTTGCATTAAGCAACCACTGTTTTCACCTGTACAATGTTTACTTTTCCAGTTCTGGTTTTAGAGATGAGGTGCTATCCTGAAACAGCAATTTCTCCTTTGATCTCCAGAGAAATATCACTTTGCTTCTGAAGTTTTTCAATCTGCTTAGGTAAGAGGAATCCATTCCAAGACTGTTCGGTAGCTTCATGGCTGTTTTGCAAAGTGTAAGGCGATAGTGACAAGAGGATGTTTTATAAATACTCACTGTGTACTTTAGATTACCAACACCACACAAACTAAACCAGCCTTGTTCCCACTGGTTTGTTACTATATAATTTTCCACAGTTATCTCCTACATTTAACTTTCCACAGTTCATTCTGCATGAGTACATGCTAAAGAGATCACACCAAAAGACCCCAATCCCCATTTGCCTTCTGGGCAGTATATTACCCAGTGAGACTTCCTGGCATTGTTCCTAGCTATTTAAAGATTAATAGGTTGGAACAGAGGTTAGCAAGAACAATATTTGATCTTACCTCTGCAGTATGTTATTTGCTTACCATTGTCCTTAATGGACTAGAAAAAATCAGGACTGCTTAACTGTACAGAATTAAATGAACATTCATATTGTCCTTAATTAGATAAAACTCAAAGAAAGTAATTGTTACTATACAGAGAAAGAGGAGAAAATACTGCATGAGACATTTTCAGTACAAAATGTTAGGTGGTGTAGGGTACACACTGAAGGAGAATTATAGCATGACAATGTGTTATGACAGCAAGTAAAGTTATCTTTCTTACAGTATCTGAATAAACCCAAAAGGAAGTTTTGCCTTCCGTTTAAGTATTTTTGTGCATACTTAGTATAATTATGAAATATTAACTGTTTGCAACACTTCTCTCAGTGTCCTAAATACAAAGTTCTCTTGGTGCTGTGGATCACAGTAGTTTACATTGAAGAACAGATATATAGGGAGCTACATGATGTACAAAAAACATTTCTTCCTATTTTGAATAGTTACAGGGATGAACTGAATAAAGGTAATATAATAAAAGAACAATACCTGGCATCTTACACTCGGAAATCAAAAACTGAATTTCATCTCCACTGGAGTTCTTACCAGGAGAATTGCATCTCATTGTTTCAATGTGTTCTGTGTATTCTGACCCAAATACCCGCAGCAGGCCCTGCAGCCTGAGTGCAAGGTCTGGCCTTCATCTCTGATAAAGAAGTCACTGTTTCCCTTCCGTGATTATCACATGTGGTTAAAATAAAAGATTCATAGAGTAAAAATCATATTGCAAACACTTTAGTAAGCAATGACTTGCATGGTGACTTTCTTTGGTTGCATTACTCGTGCATATTGTTGTTTAATTAGAATAAGCTCACAGTATGGCTCCTGGTTTCATAAGGAGGACCTAGCAGGGTTAGAAATAAAAATTGCTCAGAATCCTTTAAATCAAGGCACTGTTGTCTTGCTTTGGTTTTTTTTCCTAATGCTATAATAGCTTGCTTAATGTTGTAGTTCCAAACAAACTTGTGAGATTGCTAATATTTTTCTAGATCTGAACTTTGAGATCCTGACCTCTGACTCACCCAATGACAATGAATACAGTTTAAAACTGGTGCAGTCCCCATCAGCATCTCTTTTGCCAGGGAAAAATCTCACCTCCCACAGATATTATTCCAAATGAAGTTTCAGATCCTGGAGGACAAGTTGAGGTCAGCTTAGTTTTTCTTGCTACAACAGTTTGAATTCATGCTGCCTTTACTATAAATAGAAGTATAAAATTGCAGCTCTGAGATTAACGCTCCCTCCCCGTTCAGAGCCTCAGGACTGTCTACATAGTTTGAAGAAAATTATCAGAAGAGATACTTCTGTGAAGACTTATCACTGTTTTCTGGTGATAGGTGATTTTTGGTGTGTTTTGTTTTTTGAGGCAGTTTTTAAGTCTGTACAACTCTGGTCCATTTTAATAGATGCACTCATTAATGAGGAATATATTCTATTAATAATTAAACATAACTGTGCTGTGAGCTGCAATTTGCATTTTTTAAAGCCAAACTGAATGTCTCTGGCCCCTTAGGAATAAGCAGGGGAAAACTTCATGTGTATGAAGTAGGAGTGTGGAATCAAAGTAACAAAATAAAGTGAATGAGGTCTGAGAGAGAACAGTTGGATAACTACAGTTTGAGATTACTTTGAAATTACACATGTTAACAGGTGAAAATGCAAAATAACATTGTTGCTTGGAGCACTCTTAGCACTTTGATGGTAACCTCCTTTTAAGTAACAATTTTCTAAAGTCAAAAAGTGTTTCATGGTAGGCAGTATTTCTTTGCTAACAAGGGGAGATAATAGTCATGCCAATGACTGTCATTCTTATTAGAATAGAATCATAGAATCTTCAAGTTTGGAAAAGACCTCCAAGATCATCCAGTCCAACCATTCACCTATCACCAATATTTCCCTCTAAACCATGTCCCTCAGTACAACATCTGAGTGTTCCTTGAACACCTTCAGGGATGGTGACTCCACCACTTTCCTGGGCAGCCCATTCCAGCACCTGACCACTCTTTCAGAGAAGTTTTTCGTAACATCCAACCTGCATCTCCCCTGGTACAACTTCAGGCCATTCTCTCTAGTCCTATCATTAGTTACATGGGAGAAGAGACCAACCCCCACCTCTCTACAACCTCTCTTTAGATCGTTGTAGAGAACTATAAGGTCTCCCCCGAGCCTTCTCTTCTCCAGACTAAATAATGCCGATTCCCTCAGCCGCTCCTCATAAGACTTATGCTCCAACACAGTACTCAAAGTGTGGCCTCACCACAGCAGAGCACAGAGGGATGATCACCTCCTGCTCCTGCTAGCAACACTACTTCTTAAACAAGCCATCATGGCATTGGCCCTCTTGGCCACCTGAGCACACTGCTGGCTCATGTTCAGATGAGTGTTAACCAACATCCCCAGGTCTGTTTCTTCTGCACAGTCTTTCAACCAGTCTGGCCCAAGCAAGCCTGTAGTGTTGGCTAGGTTTGTTGGGGCCAAAGGGCAGGACCTGGCAGTTGGTCTTGTAGAACTTCATTCCACTGGGCCCAGCTCAGGGATCCAGCCTGTCCAGATCCTTCTGTAGGGTCTTCCTACCCCCATGCAGATCAACACTTCCTCCCAACTTGCTGTCATCTGCAAACTTACTGAGGATGCACTCAGTGCCCTCATCCAGGTCATCAATAAAGATATTGAACAAGACAGGCCCCAGTACCGACCCCTGGAGATTATGAAACAGCATGAGAATACAGAAGGAGGAAGAACCTCTTTTCATTCTGCATGTACACAAGTAAGGATGTTTTCTAGACCAGGGGATTAAAAATATTTTTAATTATAAATCTGGAAATAGCATCAATCCATTCAAACCCACACCTACTATGCAGTTGCTGTGCAATACTTGTAGAACTTGTCTTCCAGAAATCACTTTGCTCTTCTGTAAAATGGCTTGCATTTATTTTATGGGCACATCATCAGACTTACCTGGCATTTGTTTCTAAGTCACTTCAAGAAAAGCAGATTATTATGCATTTAAATAAATGCTGAATAATAACGCTGTTCTTGTAGTAGTTCACTAGAGGTGATAAAGTATCTACTTTCTTCAGCTGAAAGGTAAGTAATTCTTTTTCTAGAAGTGCCTTATGGGCCTGTCATTGAGAAATAGGTCAGACATGAAAGGAATTTCAGGCCTAAAGGCCTTGGGTCTCTTCAACCAGTTCTACCACCCTACTCAGTGGGTGGCAAAGTTTGCAGTAAACCCTTGAAGCTAGAAAAAGAAGTTAAGGAGGATAAGAAACACTTCTGTCCAAAGCATTTAAAAACTAAGAGTAGTAGGGAATTTGGAGTATGACAATACTCAAGCAACAATATATCAGTACCAGCATATTTTCTTAATCTGAAATTGGTTGTGTTCCTAGTTGTATTATATTCAGAAATTTAGCAGTGAATTCTGCTTATTGTAGCATCTCCAGTAATATGGTTTCAGAAGCTCCACGTTTTAGCTATAGGGATCATACAGATTACATATATGTATTTTTAGCTCTTCCCTGCTGAATATCCTTTCTGTCTTGAGATACTTGCGTGTATTCTAAGCGCTGCTGCCTGAAAATTATTGTGCAAAACCATTTGCCGTTTCTTAAAGACAGTCCTTAAGGGGAAATACGATCATAGAATCAGAAAAATCCTAGCAGGGAAATAACTGAAGCTATGAATCTGTGTATCAGTATTCTTAAAAAGGATGACCTTTTTACCAGCAATTGGGAAAGCAAAGAGAAAATCTAACCACGTATTTGCAAGAAATTGGGTAGCATCCCTTTCTTGCCTAAAAGACCAACAGAAGAATAGAAATGCAAAACAGCTTGCCCAGGGTTGATGGGGTGGGCAGTGCTGGGAAGCGAACTGAGGACTCCTTGAAACCAGCAAGCCTACTGATCTACCATAAAGACACTCTGCCTTCAGAAGCAGGTTCTTTGCTCTTTTAGATATAAGGTCCCTTCCCATGTGGATGTATTTATATTGTACATGCAATAAGTAAACAAACAAACAAACAAAATATTTAAGTGAGAATCCGCTGCCAGCTCATTTAAAACTGAACTCGTGACTGGCATCACTGTTGATCTGAAGAATCTTCTGTTATATAGCACCCTTGTCTCCCTTTCCATGGCATTGAAGAATTTTAAAGGAAGTACAGCAATTACAGTGAAATACAAGTTAAGAGTTTTGACAATTTAGACAAAGCAGAATGGGAATGCCACTTAAACAAGATAAAATTATTATTTTTGTTTTATGAGAGTCTTATTCAATTGCATGAATCCAGATAATTTTCCTTGTCTTGCAGTCATAAGTAGCGATTCAGTTTACCCAGTGGCTCTTCATAGCCTTCAAAGCCTGAGCTTGCACTTTGTACTTTTGGGAAGAGAGACATGTTGCATGAAATGTGACCTCTGAACAACTTTCCCACTAGAGCAGAAAGCTGCCTTTCTCTTCCAAGGTACAGAGCAGCAATGCCTGTCAGCTTTTCCTCACTCTGAAGTGAGTTGCTTGCCTTCTCAGTTGAAACAACTGCAGATTCTAGGCTGTCTTTCAGCTTTATCAGGCACTGCCCGTGCTCTTTACATAGCTTTGTGCATTTTCCACAAGTTCACAGATCTTATTCCTCTCACATATTCTTTTTTCAGATGGTTGTTGGTGAACCTTTTTGCTCAGTTTTCCCTTCACTGAGCTCAGGCCAATAGCAGGGCACCACAGATGAACATGTAAATACACAAATAGACTGCTAATCAACCATCAAGCCAGACACATGGTAAATAAATGCACTATTGGGTATCCAGGAGGTTACTTAGAGCAGCCTGTTCTTCGTACGCATAAGGATTAGATGGTTAAATGGTTGTTGCAGGTTTTTACTTGTTTGTTTGTTTGTTTTGCAATTCTCTGCTCTGCGTATTTTAGAACTCTCGTTCCATTGCTGGTATAGTTTTGTATTTATACTACTGACAATGACTACAGAGGTAGTCGTAATCTTCTGGAACACTGACATCTGCTGGTAGTTGAAAGTCATGATATTTAGATAGAAAAGCAAAGCTATCCATCAAATCAGGCTGAAGACATACTCTGCTTATGCATTAAGTCCAGCTTTCATTTTATAACTGGTAGGGTTCTAGTCACAGTAGTGTAATTAAAAGATGTATCTTGCATAACTACTTCTTTACCTGTGCAGTCTGCTGTAGGGGGCCTGCTTTGCAGGGGGGTTGGACTCGATGATCTCTGGAGGAACCTTCCAACCTCTACAATTCTGTGATTCTGTGGTGCTTCTCACTCTGTAAGCTGCATCTATAAAAAGTTGTCACCGTTTCCATTGTACTATCAGATAATGTGTGGTTGTTTATAACCTTTGTGTTGAAATAAAGATTGAAATACTTCCTGACTGATACTGACTACCTATGCACCTGTGTATATGCCACTGCATAACTGCCTTAATAGCAACATTAATATTTTCAGTGTTATGAGTAGTAAACACTGCAGTTGCAACAAAACACAACATTCCATAAACTGTATGTAAAGAGCAGCAACATGCATTGTAAGCTCTGGACACTAACTCCTGTCGTTTGGTTAGTGCTCCCTTCTGCTTATATATATGTTATTACCAGTTCACATTAATAGCATTTTCTTCTATGTCAAATAAGATTCAGTAGGAGTAATATTAATGTTTTTATCAGACATTCTTTTAGCAACGTGATGATGATATAAAGACAAATTCAAGCATCCTTGATGACAAACTTCCTTTCAAAAAATATGAACCAATATAAAAAGTTATCAGAAGTGATACATATGTAGTGCTTCCTTCTTTTATGTCTTTTCATATCTGTGATGGAGGAGTGGATTGAAAGTACTAGCTGTTAGCAAATTCATACATTTTTCACAAAGTAATTTGAGTCGAGGTGTGGAAAAGAGTATTGAAAGCCACATTCATAATTCATCCCCAGGGCTTTCTTGTGATTTCCACAGAGCTGCAATAACTTAAAGAGAGCATTTTGAAAATCAGGTTAGGCTGACTAGAGGCCATCTCATGAATACTGTCATTAGCAGCCAAGATAAGTTACTGATTGAGAAACAGAGCCGCTTGTTAGCTAACCTTGAAATAGCACTTAGTGGGATTACTTCAGTTTAAAATCAAGCAAATTGCTCAGCAAAGACCATATATTCCTGAGCAATCTGAAATAAGAACTCCAGCAATGTAAAGCTATCCAGCTTTTGGCTGCCTCAGTCTACCCTGCAGTCAAGAGACTCAGCAGAGTAAGTCAGCAGAAAGTTATTTGCTCTTTTGTCAGTTCAGTTTTCTGCAAAATCAACATAGAGCAGTGGCTGGAGGAAAGGCCTGACAAGCACTGGCTCTAGCACAAGGTGAGGAATGGGACTGCAGGGATGTGTGGGCCCCTGTCACTGACAATTAGGGAAGTCTAGACTGCTATGAAAACACAGTCTTTTACATTAATGCTCAGTTTCCATTCCCACGGAAATCCACTAACAACTGCTACAGATTCACTTGGGAACAGACTTTTATTCTTGATTATCTACCATATCCAGAACTGTGCAGAAATACATTTATCTTTCACTGAC
Source organism: Bambusicola thoracicus (assembly GCA_002909625.1). NCBI lineage: Eukaryota > Metazoa > Chordata > Aves > Galliformes > Phasianidae > Bambusicola > Bambusicola thoracicus. The sequence continues at coordinate 3,009 of PPHD01022684.1, read as the reverse complement.
TTACCCTCTAGAAATAAAGTACTATTCAGTTACATAAAGGGTTTTGTCACCCAGAAGGGGTGGGAATTAATGTGATTCCGAACAATTCCCCCAGGACTTCATTGAGCTCAGAGTAAATTCTTTGTATATTGCAATATGTTTTAATCAAACTTGTCCAGACACTACAAAATGTGAAGGTTTATGAACATATTTTGTGGAATTATCAGATAGTATCTTCAGAGTTTGAATATAGATATTCAGAACACAACAACTAAATTTTCCAAGGAAATAATACAGAACTTGCTTTCATGTGTTGTACATTTTACGAAAGAATGAACAAAACTATAAATGCCAAAAAAAAAAAAAAAAGTAAAGGAAAAATAACAAAACTAAGGGCAGGCATTGGCAATAGCAGTAGAAGACATGGTTAGAGAAAGGAAGAAAAACTTGACTTACCCCACTGATTTCTGGACGGAGAGTCCACCAGGATAATAATGCCCTGCAAGACAAAAGGCAGCTGTAAGCTCTGCTTTTCTATCTGATGTCTGTATGAGTTAGTTTCCTTTTGATATGTATCTAGCCATCAAATTCACACAGTACATCTAGTGACATATTTAAAATTAGAGTGTAATTACAGGTGCTGCAGAGACCGAGCAGCACTGTGAGAAAGCACAGAGGTGTGGTAACCAGGGATGTGTTGGGAGGCTGGCGGTGAGGCTGGAGGTGCAGTAGTTAGAGTCTTCCAGAGCACTCCTTGGGCAGTGCCCTCACTTGCTGCCTGGGAATGGTCTGTGCTACTGCNGTGCCAGGTTTAGAGGGAATAGAAGCCATCTGACTTTTCCTTTCTAAAACCACAGTTAAATATAATCACCCACTCTACCTCATTTCCTTGTGGGCTGCTCTTCAGGTATTTTTGCCCTCTTAGTCTCAGAAACTCTTTCCTAGACCTCTGTTTCCAAGTCTACCTATACATAAGTATCACAACCAATCTTTCAGTTTATCTACTGCTAAATAGACTGTTGAATTTTTTTTTTCACATGCAGCAAAAAATTAGGAAAAACTATATATNATGCCAGGTTTAGAGGGAATAGAAGCCATCTGACACAAGTAGCAAATTTTTCCTTTCTAAAACCACAGTTAAATATAATCACCCACTCTACCTCATTTCCTTGTGGGCTGCTCTTCAGGTATTTTTGCCCTCTTAGTCTCAGAAACTCTTTCCTAGACCTCTGTTTCCAAGTCTACCTATACATAAGTATCACAACCAATCTTTCAGTTTATCTACTGCTAAATAGACTGTTGAATTTTTTTTTTCACATGCAGCAAAAAATTAGGAAAAACTATATATATATTTGCTGTGAATATATCTTGCCCATTTTGTGGTCAGTATGCAGCAAACTATCCATCTACATACTTTTTTTTCCTCAAATTACTTAAAGGTGACAGCAATGTGTTTCGGTGCAAACATGTCAGGATGCTTGTGATTAAGTGTATTCTTTCTTCATAGAGCAGTGCTATATAGAAGACTCATGGTTCAGCATTTCTTGCAAATTCCGTCATGTATTTCTAGCCTTCATATGACATCATTGGCAACATGGCAGTTTTGAAATAATCCCATTGTTGGAGAATGAATGGCAGCTGCTTTAATAGCTCCCTGTGTCTCACTGAGAGAACTGAGCACACACACACAATAAAAATAATAATAATAAAAAAATTCCAGCAATAATCTAAAGCTTCTGCAAAATGGCCAAGAACATCTCCCACCCAGTTTCAAATAGAGAACCACAAAAGTAATGCTTTACTCACACCCTATTTGTAAATATCACACCTCAGGTTTGCAAATAGGATAGGACACACGAGGTTTCACGAGGTGGCTGCCAGCAGACAGGTTTTCAGCCAGCTGCAGAAACCAAGCCTGTGTGTTTTCCACACATCTCCACACACCCAGCAACGGGCGCCTAAGAGAAGAGCTTCGTCACACAAGGAAGGGTTTAGAAAGCTCTGACTGGTGGTGAGTCAGGATCACAGGATATCCCGAGTTGGAAGGGACCCGCGAGGATCGTCGAGTTCTGCCTCCACACACGACCACCCCAAACCCAATGTATGAGAGCATTGTCCAAACGCTCCTTGAATTCCAACAGCCTGGGGCCGTGACCACTGCCCTGGGGAGCCCGTTCCGCACCCTCCGGTGAAGATCCTTTAACCAATTCCCACTCAGATCTCAGCTGTCTCGCCGCACCACGCACTTATCGGTGCCTACGTACCCATCCTCCCAACCACCGCCGCTGCGCTCCCTTCCCGGACCCGCCCGAGGCCCCTGGAGGCGGGCCCTGAACCACTCCCGCAGCCGGGCCGGGCCCGAACGTGAGGAGGGCAGCGAATTCCCGGGGGAAGTTTGTGCCTCGCTGCGCCCCGTACCGCCCCGAGCTCTCGGCTCCACGTTGGCCGCGCAGGCGCAGAGACGCGTTCACCTGCTGAGGGAGGGGGGACCCGGGAAGGGGGAGGCGGTGGCGACCGAGCGGGACAGGGGCTGAGACCCATTGCCATCTCACGGCAGGGGGGCAAGAGAAGAGGAGGAGGAGGGCAAGGAGGACCACGACGACGGCGAGGGAGGCAGTGCGCTCTCCTCGTCGCCGGACCCGCCGCCATGTTCAAGAAGCTGAAGCAGAAGATCAGTGAGGAGCAGGCGCCGCCGCGCGGCGTTGGGGGCCGGGCCTCCCCCCTCCAACCTCAGGTACCCGAGGGGCCCGGCGGGCGGCGCGGCCTGGCGGTGTGTGGGGGGGTGCTTGGGGCCTGACCCGCCGCACAGGGGGAACGGCCCGGGGGCTTCTGAGGGCTCCGGCGGCACCTTCGGGGCTCTGCGCCCGCTGCCGGCCCTGCGGAGGCTGACTGAGAGGTCTCGGTCTTGAACGTCACGCCGAATGAGACACTGGAGTGGAGGGAGTGCGCGCTTCGGTATGCACTGGAATTTGTAACTGGGTGTTGAGATCGCTTCTCATTCTAGTGTCTGCCCTTCACATCCCCCCGAGT
>PPHD01022683.1:0-12749 GCA_002909625.1 Bambusicola thoracicus | reverse complement strand
CTAATAACATCTCATAGTGATGCAGGTTTTCATCTGAGTGTCTTTTATTTATTTATTTTTTCTAAATTGTGTTCTGAAAACAAATAAGGAAGAAATTGAATTCTGAATACTCAGGTGTTGAAATAGTTAAGTGATTATCACTAACGGAGTTTTGGAAAAAAATATTAATATGTTTTATCTTATGAGTGAGGAAATGCAAAGAAAATCCAAACACTTGACAGGAACCTAACAGCCCTGATATTTTTCAGGAGGCTTACAATATCATAGGATATGAAAGCATAAATGTTTTCCAGCAAGTAGCATTTAAACTATTCCAGAGATGTGTATATGTCTTCTCTAAACAAGAAAGCTGCACTGATTAAATTCAAAACTTGTTTAAGAGCAGATTAGTGGAGACAATCTTTGGACATCCCATTCATAACTTTTCAGCAGCTGAACTTATTTGACTTGCTGTTCTGGTACTAAAACATGCTTCTTAGAGAGTCTTGGCTCTAATTTTGGAGATGAAGTTGTTCTGGGATCTGAATAACAAGTGTTTCTCTACAAAACCTGATCAAGAGATGTTTTTGTGTGTGTGTGTGTGTGTTGGTCGCAACCAAATTGTTCCTAAGTTTTGGTGATTGCCTTAAGGAAAGATCTTATCTTCGAATGAAATCCGTGTTTATATAAAGCTTTAGCATTTGTAACTTTCTTAATTGCAGACAAAAAAGAACCATAAGCACAACTTCATCTGTGTTTTATCCTGTACTCTTCTGTTTACTGAAAGACAGAAAAGATCTGATTTTGCATGCTATCTTTTAATACTCTGAGAAATTTGTGCATTAATTAGGAGATTCATTTTACTGAAGCAGTGGTTCTCTCAGATGTTTTTTTTCCTTTGGATTGGATCTAAACTTTTGGGAAAGCTTTAGGAGCTAACATACTTCTCTTAGCTTCTAAAATAATTATAAGATTCAAAACTAGAAGGAATATATTTCCAAGAAAGCCTTTTCCAATATTTTGGATTTATTCTTTACATTCTAGCAGTGCTTTGCTTATCTTTGCAATCTGATTACCCATTGAGCATCTATCTACATGGACTAGTAAAGTCCGTTAAAGATGAACTCCTGTGTTTTCATTTAAAGCTTATGTAAATCTGGGGCTGTCAAATCTCTTAGCGAAAAGAGAGCGTTGTAGCACCTAATGGAGAAATCTTCCCCCAAAGTGGTGATATTCTCCTCCTTCCTGCTTGGGCTTGCTATTTCCTTCTCCCTGTGAGCCTCTATCACAAGGGAGTGGATCTTTTGTAACAAAAAACAAATGTCAGGGCAGAGAGAAACCTGAAGGGTCCAGAAACCACTTCGAACACACTGTGCATCTCCTCTCTGCTACACTGTTAATGGTGCAAAAGTAGATCTTGTTCCACACTCACAGAAACAAGGATGTGGCTCCCTGCCTGCCCAGGCAGCCTTGGGCGCGTGGATTTCCTGCTTTCACTCAAGCATGAAGAGTACTCTGTAGAGTTATAGAAAGCATCTTAAATTTTTTTCCAATTAATCAGCTGTGCTGTCTGTGGAATGCTAAGAGCTGCACCATGTAGTTCTAGAAAACTGTAGGATTCTCCAATTGTTTCAAAATGCCAACAGCACTTGCAGTTCTGGGTCAGAAGCAATAGCTGAGCTGTGCTCCCAACTTGCCTCTTTTTCTTCCTTGCTAGTGGGTTGCAGCAGATCTTACTACTAATTACATTCATATGCAATAACATTAATTATCAAAAATGATTTGCAGAAACTGTCCAAAGTTGTAAAGTTAAACTAACAAATGCATTTTGATAAAAATAACACTTGTACTAAAGGAAATGTCTCACAGCAAACTAGCAGCTGACAACTCTTAAGAGTACAGAAAAATATCAAAGAATGGCTGGCATCAGCTTCTGCAAAGAATGGCATAGTGTATCATGTGAAGGCTGGAGTTATTCTGCGTGCGTAAACGCTTTTGATGGAGTCACTGGGACACCTGGCATGCTTTACTTTTTTTTTTTACTTGTGGGCAAGAGGCATCACCCAAGAATTCAAATAAATGCCAGAAAAACCCCAACCCACCTTTCACTCGCTCTAGATCCTTCACTTAAAAGGAGCCCATCATCTCTTCCATGCAAATGCTGTGGGGACTGACTCACCCAGGGCTGGAGAGCGGCCAGGCTGCAGAGCGTGACAGTTACTCTGTGGTCTGCAGTAATGCTGTATATACTATGAAGATCTGAGAGTGGAGTGTTGGTTTTAAATCCGATACACGTTTGCAGCAAACACTGAGAAAGTGTTTTATTTCTGTATTTTGAACAGGTCTCTAATGTGCGCTTTCATGAGTCTTTTGGTATAAAATTAAGTCTTAATACTTTTTCATGCTCAGGATGTGGAGTCCCTAGAGCAGGAGAGATGTGGACCTGATGGAGAATGTCCAGAGGGCCACAACAATGACCTAATGGGTGAAACACTTCCCTATAAGGACAGGCTGAGAGCTGGTGCTGTGCAGCCTGTAGAAGAGAAGGCTCCAGGGAGAACCGAGAATGGCCTTTCAATATCTATAGAGAGGGTGTATGAGAAAGAAGGGGACAGCTGTGTTAGCAGGATTTGCTGTGATTAGAAAATGGGAAATGGTTTCATGCTAAAAGAGGGGAGATGTAGGTTGGATATAAGTAGTTTTTCTCACAATGTGGTGTGGCATAGGCACAGGTTGCTCAGGGTGTCCCATCCCTGGAGACACACAAAGTCAGGCTGGAGGGGTTTTGAGCACTCAGTGGAGCTGCAGGTGTCCCTCTTCATTGCAGGAGGATTGAGCTGGGTCACCTTTCAGGGTCTCTTCCAACTCAAACAGTTCTACGGTCATTACTCAGTCCTACACACTGCACAGCTACTTGTGGAATCATGCAGAATGGTTAAGGAAATCATGCAGTTAAGGCAGTCATGCATCATTAAGAGGTCATGCAGAAGTGACTCTTGGATGTCATCTGCTCCAAACCCTCTGCTCAAGCATAGGTCTTGTAGCATCTGCAGAATGATATCCCACCTTTGCAACTGCTGTTAAAGAGTCATTTCAGCCCCTTTAATTGACATTAGGTCAGATCCTAGTGAAACTGAGGTTTTTTGTTGTCTTCTGTGTATTTCACAATACCTCTACAACTTCTTAAACTGTTGGTCTGCAATTCATGGTATCTCCGGTCTCCACATTGAGGAAAGTGGCTTAATACTTCTAAGTAGAAGCCTTAACTTTGCAGGCGTTTTAAAACCAGCTTTGCAATTCATTTTATTAGCCTACAGAGTAACCTCTCTTTAAAAATAAAAATTCCTCTGCTGAAAAGTATTCTGCAGTTGTCCTCTTCCATTTTCCAGCTGGCCTGAGGCAAATGGTGGTCTGGCTTTCCAAGGAAAAGAAACTCAACTCCAAAGAAGTCCATGTTCCTTGTGCGTTCTGGTGTAGGAGAATTAAGATCTTCACTGAAGTTCTTTTCAGCGATCATTGCTGAGAAAATCTGAAATTAACAAGTGGAATGGCCTCACCAATTATGCTATATAAGAAAAAGTTGAGCAGAGCATATAAAGCTAACTTGTGTGAAATGAAAACATTCAGTCTCTTCTGGAAGAAAAAAGATCTCTTTCAGAGGGGTGAGAAGTTGTTTGGTCATGTACTTTTTTCTGGACCTTGGAGATTGAGCCGTTCAGTTTATTTTTAAATCTGCATTTACAAATATCTCACTGTCCTTGCTACAAAGAAATATTTGTGTATCTTTGAAGAACAACAGATAAGTACGAAAATATCCTCCAAGATAAAGCAGATGCAAAGCATCCTTTCTCAGGCTACTGTAAAACTGTGGGTGACTTGAATATGTATTTTGTTCTTGCTGTGTTTTTCCCTTGTGTGAGGTGTTTGTTCCTTGCCTTCTGAGTAACCAGAATGAATGACAAGCAAGGGATAATGGAAATCCTCCTTTTGAGCTTTTGTACCCTTGCAGACTCTACTTGTAGTAGATGTTCATTTAGGAAGGATGTAAGGGGCGACTTGTTCTTAATGTTGCATAGTCTTACTGTTGGATGTGAACTTCTCACAGCAAAGAGTTTCACCTATTGCCTTGGAAATGCAGAACAATTTCAGGTTTTATCTCCTATCTCCTGTTTATCACTTCTAGATCAATGCTTTTTGATTTTTCCAGAACCAGATGTAAAACAAAACAAAAACATTTAAAAAAATAAACTTTATCTGTGATTAAAAAAAAACAAAAACAAAAAACAGCAACAAAAAAAAAAAAACAGGAAGTAATTCAGGATTGTATCTTTGTGCAGTCACATTTTGGATATCATTTTTTTTTGTTTTAAAAAAAATAAAAGCAGGTACTGTAGCATATGAGCATGCAGTTGCGACCATGAGAACTTCACGATGCTTGCTTACAAAATTAGCAGAAAAGTAAGTAGAAGGCATCTGTTTTGTAAGGCTGTATAACTCAGCTGTGGAGCTTCTTGTCATGGGACTGTGCAAAGCATATTTTGAGATATATCTAACAGTGGGAGATAGAGATGCTGTTAGCTCTGGTGTGTGGGATGAAAAGAATACATATTTCTGGAAATGATGAATGTACTAGGATACATAGGGGGAAGGATTTTCTCTTCAGTGTCTCCTATGTTAATAGCTTTTATCTAGTCCAGTGTTTCATTATTAGTCTCTAGACCTTTATTTGATTGGGGTTGGCTGTTTTTACATTCCCAGGTTTGCACTGGTACACCTGTACCAATATGGCTTGAATAAAAGACCAGTGCTATGTCTTGTCTTCAGATTCCTGAAGCTACAGGAATCAGACTTTTTGCTTTGACTCTTGTTATAAGGGATGGCATGATGCGTGGTATTTGGAGACATCAGGTACATGTAGTTTCACCAGCATTATGTTAGAGAATTGTTCCTCAAAATAAGAAAAAAAAAAAAGAACAGAACCGGAACAAATTGGATATAATTAAATATCTAAGGGTTCCTCAAGTATTTGCTGTGAGTACTAGATCACCTAAATCTGGGTAGATTTGGAACAATTATTCTGGATGTGCTTTTGAAAGATGAATATGATGCTGTTTTTCACTGACAGGTGCTGTATTATCTGATTCTAATGTGATGAATATGAGCATGTAGACCATTCCAGATGCTGATCAGTTACTCATTTGATTAGTGCTGTTTTTTTTTTTTTTTTTTTTCCCTCCAAACCATGTTATTCATTGTTCCTTGCTGAGCAGTTTCCTTAGGGCTATCTAGACTTGTGAGGGTAGGAAAGGAGAATCCATATATGTGAGTGATTTGTCTTTATTTTTCTCTGGTAACACAGAAGTCAGAGGTGCTTCTGTGCTGCTAACAAGGCACTATTTATTTACTTTAAATGTTGGTTTGCTTGCTTAAGTTTGTTCACTTCCCTTAAGTCTAATAATACACTTGCCATCTACAGTTGTATAGTAGATAAATCTGCCTACTGAGGTATAGATAATACAAGAGTATTGCACTCCAAACAGTCTATACTAACTGAGCACTGTTGACTGCAAACACTGCAGGGCTTCATAACCCAATGCTGTCAGCTTGTCTGTATCTTGTAGCTATAGAGAGCAGGACAGGGTTCAGAGGGCCAATTGCGTTTATGGATTCGTATATTTTTAGCAGTCTGTGTCATCCTAATTGATGACCATAAATTGGCATTATACATTGAGCTTGATTTCTGGAGTATAATTGTCTTATTTAATGATGCTATCTTTAAAATACCATCAACACGCTAATCCTAATTAGAGGTATGAGCAGCGTATCTTGGTGTCATTTATCTAGATGAAATGGGACTCCTGGCATAGGCCACTCTAGAGACTTTAGTTGATGTAATAGACTTCTTTTGCTGTCACTGTTGCAATTACATTCATTCACTGCACGTATCTGAGTTTGCAATGCATGACTGCCTCAGATTGAAGTACTTGTGGAGCATCTCATGTGCTGGGCTACAGCACTTAAAGGAAATGCAAATTCTGCTGCTGGTCAAGAATGTCGTTGCAATTTACAAAAAATGGCACAAAGAGATGTGGATAAAATACATCAGCAACATTACAGTACAGCCTGTGCTGAATTTTGACAATAAAGTTCTTCAGTCATTGAGGCGAACATAAGAAAAGGCTTTGTGGTCTAGATGAAAGGTACACGTGAATCCTTGTGATGTTTCTGACTATGTTGAGTGCGAATGAGTGGAATTTTAAGAAACAGTGTGAATATGAAATTTCCATACAGTGTACCCTTCCTGCTTTTTCAACTAGTCTACCTTGAGATTATACCTTTAGTCTTCTGTTTGTTTACTAGAAATTTCCTAGTAATTTTACAGGTTAGCGTATGCTTTTCCAGTTCAGCCGGTAGGTTGGGGAATGTTCTGCAAGTGCTCCAGGGTCTTTCTGAATAGTAGTGATGAACATAAATCTTGAAGTAGGTATGTGTAATAACTTTATTTATTCTTTTTTTAGACAGTTTACTAACATTATGTGCATAACATTTTGTATAATGTCTTATCAGACTCCGTTGTGAAAGCTGATTTCTTGTTCTCCACCCTGATTTTCTAAAAAAATGTCCGTAAGAGGGCCTTTTCTTTGATTCTTTATTAGCTTGGCTTCTTCAAAGTACTGTGTGAAGAATGTTATCAAATAGATAGAAATCTGTATAGTTATAGGAGAAATTCATCTGCGGATGTGTGTGTGTAGAGGAGTCTACCATCAGGAAGTTGATTCATTTGATTTCTGTTGTCCTCTGCCTCTTAAGTCTTTCTCTAGTCTAAATCCCTGCAGGAGGTGAATGGCAAATGACAGTGACTTCAGGATTTCTTCCTGGGAAATACGATGAAGATATTCAGATCGTTGATGGAGCTCCCATCTGTCACATGAGAGAAAAGAACAGGGATTATGAAATATGGTTTCATGGAGTTACTGATCCTTACTAAGGGTCTTTCTCTTTCTTTGTTCTGTAGAAAGGCAAATGAGAAACTGGAAAGTCACAAAAATTTATAGGGAAGTAGACAGAAATGAAGATAAGATGATGCATGCACAAGTTGTCTCATCCCCAAAATAATGAGGTAGCAACTTTTTTTTTTAAAGAAAACATGAATATATTGTGTGTGTGTATTTAGGCTAGAAGAACTGAATTGCTTATTTAGTGACCAGATACAAAAGTCATTTGTGATACTAGTGATGCTGAGTGCTGCTATAGTGTTGATGAAAATGTGACTAAGCAACTTGTGTGGACAGCAGAAGCTGTGTTGATATAATCGAATGTATTTGTCAGCACAAGCAAGAAAATATTTGGGAAACGAGTTTGAACAGAGTGGAAAAAAAGATGTTTAAGGATTTCATAGAGTATTTTGAAAGGAATCTCTGAAAACTGACTACTCCAATTGCCCTCTGAAAAAGGGCCAGCTGTGGTCCTTTTGGTGTTCTTCATAGTGGTACTTACACTACCTTAACATGCCACAGAAGATGCCAAAAGTCTGAGGAGGAAAAAAAATTGTGTAATTGCAGAATAACTAGTAGAAATGAATCTAGTCAATGTAACAGTGATGCACTTGACTAATGCCTAACTCTAATCCAAACTGACAGCTAAAACTTTGGAATTCTTTGATATACCTTAAAAGAATGAAATATAACTGAAATACTGTTCCATATCATTTTGCTATTCCAATGTAATCTACTTTTAATATTGCATTTTTAATTTTTTGAAACGAAATGGCGTTTAAATGGCTTAATGAGACCAGAGCCAATGGAATGTTTTGAAAGGGAAGAATATGTTTTGGCAAGTCTACTTGATCTATGTCAGAATATTTAGAGTCTGATTCAGGTTAGAATTGAAACCATATCCCCTTACTACCATGAAGTTATACGTTGTGAAGGGCTGCTTCCAAGAACAAAATACTTATATCTGTTTTTGTTCTCTTTGTCCCTAGTGTTCAAAAAAGCTGAGTAGCATTTGTGTGAAAAATAAGCTAGATTCTGTCCAAGTATAAGTCACAAACAATTACCCTGATAATTTTGCTTGATGTAATTTTTTGGGAGTATCCTAAAGGAGAGGATTGAAATGACTATGCCATTAAAATTCTTGAGTTCATCAACAGCGGCTCAAAAAGCTAATGATAGTCTATTAGATCTAATGTCACTTGAAGAAATTCAATATATTTGACCTTTCTGATTATCAAATGAAGAAATATAAATCCTTCTTCTGGGAAGGTGTGTTTACATAATAAGATTTCTAGGGTTCAACATCAAAATAAGCAGTCGGAATATCTATCTGGAGCAAATCACCTTGTCCTCAGATTTTTTTTCCATTACAGAGGCAACGTACTGGCTTTTGAAATAAGAAGTGGGACACTGCCATGTCTGTTGTTGTTGCCAAGTATTTACAGTGACCTGTTTCCATCATTTACTCAGAACACATTTTCAATCTGGCTGAGCAGAGTGCAGATGTGGAACAGTTGGATGTTCTTAAACGTGGTGGTTTTCTTCTTTTTCTCTCTCTCTTTTTTTTTTTTTTTTTTTTTTTTTGAGATCCCACCATCCTGCTGTTAAGCTCATACAGCCCCTGACACAGATGGTAAGGAACGGGATGTGTTGATGGTTGAAAGTGAGAGTCTGTAGCAGTGTGAGAGGGAGTCATGTTGATTGTGAGTCCCAAGAGGCACTAGGGTAGATCTTAAAAGTCCTGAACATACCTGTGGAGAGAGAACTGAAAAGAAGTCTAGCTGAGGGAAGATACTCAACAGAGAAAGCTACTACTTGTATGATTTTGTTATCAATACCTGTTTTAGTTCTAGATACTGTACTCATTTAAAGCAAGGGTATCTTCTCCTTCCAGACAGCTACTGCACGTGATGAAATAAAAACCAATTTTTGGAGAGAAGTAGGAAAAGGTTGTGCGATGAAGTTGTTTTGTCAGAAAAGATCTCTCTCTTTGTTATCTGCAGACCTGCCCCTTTAAAACGTGCACAGTCATTGGAGATGCATTCCTATGGAACCTAGTAAGTCACTGTGGAACATCCCATTCCTGAAGCAATGCAGAGATTTTAAAAGGCTGTAGTTGTTTTGAAACACTTGCACTTTAAAGCAGGATGGGCACACTTTCTTTTGGTATGCTTGTGAAAGGACAGGGCTGTGATTGTACACACTCACTTAAGGAAAAAACTTGAAAGGTGTTGGTATCTGTGTTCATGTTCCATGGAGCCAGAGACAACATGGTGAAGGATGTAGATTCAATGTTTGGTGTGAACAACTAGTATAGATAGAGCTGAGTGGGGAAATATCATCTGTGATCAGAAAGAGGCCCCCCAAAATGGAGTGATGTTCCCAAGGTCACACAGGAAGTCTCTGGCAGAGACAGAAATTGAATGCAGGTTTCTCGAATCCTGATCCAGTGCCTTAAGAGATCTAAAAATCAGATATTCATACCAATCGCATTGACTGAATTTTCCTAACCTAATAATGCTCCTTTCAGAAGTGCCTTAGGCTGTGTAACAAGAGGTTTCTTTCTTTTTGGGGTTGCACTGCATTAAAGACTCTGATCTTGAAAGTCATGGTTTACTTTTAATGGTATTGCATAAACAAAGGATGCTACCTTTATGTGGTGAAAGTAGTGGCTGTTCAGTTTCAAAATATCAGCTCTTCTATATTTTGGAGGCCTTTAGCCTCCAACCCCTAGGAAAACCCTATTGGGACGGCAGATAATATCTGATGACTTCTAGACAGAGTTAGACTGGGAGAATACTGCAATTTCCTATTTAGTTTTTTATTATTTTCAGGGGGCTTTGTTAACAAGCCACTCACAAGCCTATTGTGAATTTTCTACAGGCAGTATCTATCACCCAAACTCTCCTTTTCCGGGTTTCACAGCTTACTCCAAAACAATCTCTTGAGTATGAAATTCTTTTTAATAAGGTACCACCTTTCAAACTGATGATGATTGGCATTAGGCCATGTTTGCCTCTCCTGGGCATATTTCAGTCTCCAGTATTTTGTTTTCACTGAGAATTACTGCTTTAACTTTTTTTTCACTTTTAAGTTGTCCAATAATGTAAGCTCTCCTGTGATCCTGTCAGCCTTCTTCTACTTAAGACCAGGCTCGATCACTTGGCAGATTTTCCCAAATGCTCAGATTTTGATAATATCCTCTTGACTCTAAGCAAAACACAGCAAGAGTGACTTTTAAGTCTTTTTTCTGTGGTCATATTTTGCATTTCATCCCTTTGAAGCATTTTCTGTTATAAGTCCATTGCTTCAGGTGGGATGTTCAAAGAGCCCTGCCTAAGCATTGACTTCACTCAGAGCAATAGTTTTCTTTTCTTTTTTCTTTTTTTTTCTGTTTTTCTTTTAAATCTTTCTTATGTCCTTCATTTAACAGGAAAAATCTGCAAATATTCTGCAGGAGGTAGTGAATACAGTTTAGTTTGAAGATCCATGGAGCTTCTTAGTGCCCTCCTTTAATTTCTACGTACGTGGATAGTGAGAATGATTATAGTAACTAGAAAAATACTTATTTACATCTGTTTCAGTATAGAGAAATAGGTTGCAATTAATTAGGAAGTTTCTGGTGTGGTCAAAATCATCATATAGGAAGAATGCAAACACATGATTTCCAAAGAGAAATTTAATTCCATATGGGTTGCACCCTCTCCCAGCTAGGGATTAATTGTAACTTTAAAGAAGATGTGATTATGTCTGTTTAAAAATAAAAATAAAAATCAGCAAGAAAAACCCAACCTCTGTGCATACCCGTGTTTTCAATACTTGAAGAAATTTAAATGATTTTAATTTAAACTTTTCTTTCATTACTTTGCTCAAGTTGAGAGAGTGCTTTGATCAGCATTCGAGTTATAATTTATTAGAGTAAAGGGAAGAGGATAACCTTCAGATGTCTTCTGTGGTAAAGCACTGATGCTGAAAATGTTAAATGTTTGCAGACTGAGAGCATGCTTGGCTGAGAAGACCAAAAAAAGAATAAACAAAATGTGACATGTTTTATTTTGTTATTTATCCCTTAGTAAAAATACACAACAAAAGTAAATATAAATCATATCTTATTCAAAACACTGGCATGAGTTGTCTGGAATGCACCTCTTTGTGGTGGTGTCCTGCCACACCATATATGATGTCAAAACATATGCAGTTAGCTTTAAGGTTGTCAGTACAGCAATTTTGCTAAATCCTTCTAGCTTCTTAACATATACATTGTAAATCCTGGGAAGGACGCTTGTATATCCTTATTGACATCTGTCATAGACTGTGCTGTTCTGCTGCAGCTCTGCAGATTAGGGGCTCTGGCTCTGCTTTCCATAGCCTACTGCTTATTTCCTAAAGGTGTATCACTCAGTTTTCCTACTTATAGCTGTGGTATAAATCTGAGCACCTAAATCCATAATTTCTTGGCTGATGGTGTTGACTGAGTAATTAGAAGCAAGAACATTCAGATCTGCATTTATTTCTTGTGGGGGCGCAAATTAAACCAACTGAAAACACTGTGTGTAAACAATGTGTTGGCTGACAGGACAAGGAAGTGAGAGGATAACACAGACGCTGTGTGGCACAGCAGTATGGGTCTTGGCAAAAACCCTTCAGTGAGCTGCGAAAAGAACTGGAGAGATAGCTTCCCTCTGAGTGGCATGATCTTTCCTCTGACATCTAATGAGCAGGTTGAGATGAGAATAGCCGGCTTTTTCCCAAGTGCTGCTGAACATCAGTCAGGGGGACAGAAATCTCGGATTCTGTGAAATAGAACATTAGAACTTGTAATTTTTCTTTCTAAAATACCCAATGCAGAGTGAGAAATGCTGAGGTCATTCAATGAATGGCATGCTTTGCTGAATAGTGTTTGGAATTCAGTGCTAGCCTATGCAAGTATCATCCTTGGAAGATGCAGGTGCAGTTGCACCTGAGAAGTTCTAATGCATGGTCCTGGTTGTTTCCTTTGTGGGGGCTTCTCAGGTTCACAGCAATCACTTATGCAGCCATTGTCTGCAGGGACTGAAGATGTTCAGATGGTGGGTGCCTTCACTATTTGTGTGTCAAACCTCTTTTTGTGGCTTGAGTGTTTGCTGAAGTGATTTAGTGCAGGTCTGATCTTATGTTTCTGTGTACTGTAACTTCAAAAGCAGGACCTACATTGGGTTCCTGAAAATGTTCAAAATTTGTGTTTGAATGCCATAGAGGCAGAGGGGAGGTGGAGCACAGTGCAACTCTCTGCTAACACCATCTTTGTTAGTAGTGGGAGAAGAGATAAAACGTGCGGTATCATACTTTTGTAGCAAAGAGCTGCATACAAAGTGAAGTAATATTTGAGCGGACAGTGGAAGGTGATAATATTTCATCAGAAAGTAGAGGAAAGGAGGAAGAAAGCCTAGTAAAATGTGGCTTAATTCTAGGCACATGTGGGACCACCTTGGAGATGTTTTTTGGGCTCTTACAGGACATGGAACCAGAACGACAGTCATGAGATGCAGAGGGCTAAAGGCCAGGAGAGATTAGGATGTGATCTGACTGATCTGTCGGTTTTGTGCCAAGATAGAAGACTTTGTCCAGTTCCACCCTCAGTACACAGGGACCAATTCCCATTCCTTTTTTTTTAGGTGAAGAACAGTTTCCAAAAAAACATTCTTGATTTGAAGTGAAATTTTTCCAGGTTTTCTTGTAGCTGGTACAGTGGTTAATCATCTTATCTGTTAAAAAAAAAAAAAAAAAAAAAAAAAA
>PPHD01022682.1:0-12750 GCA_002909625.1 Bambusicola thoracicus | reverse complement strand
AAGAGCATTATAGCAAACTGAGTATGTTTTACAGAAACTCCCTTACCCCATCAATTCACAGTTCTCCTTAGGAATTTTTCCCCAGATACAGAATTTGCATAGAAATTTTGTCAGTCTTCTGACAAAATAAAGTACCAGCTTCTGCTAAGGCAAGTATTTTAGTGAGTGGTGCCAACTCTTTTTATCTGAAATCCAGGATTACTTCTGCACTTAGGTCAGACTTGTTTCCTTTTTTTCCCCCCCCAGAGTCCTAATCTTGCCTTCATTAGATCATTTCTGATCAGGAGTGGCAAGAACTGTTTCTGCATGTTGTGCAGGTGTGATTAGTTGCATAAATAGATGTGACTGAAAACAGGCTGCCTGTTTTGAATGTGTGCCTTCCCTTGTATGCTGCCAGCTCTTCCTGCCCTTCTCATCTTTGTAAGCATACAGGAATATGACTGTCAAAAATGGTTTTAAATACCAACCCGTCTTTCAGTTACCGTTTTTGTCTTTTTTTAATGCATACGTAAGGATAAAAAGGTGGACCTAACAAGGTAAGCTGCATCTTCTGACCTTTGGGAAGTTCTGTCTTAACAACTGAGCACAGAAAAGAAACAAAATGGAGAGCTGTGTATACTGTGTTCCAGCAATATGTCTATTCAGTCAGAATGCAAACATAAAAGCTGTATTTTTCAGTATTGTGATCTTCCTTGTACAGTAAACATTCAAAGTATTTAACTTGATTAAATAAGGTTCCAAGTAGAAAGTAGTCTGAACTGTTCTCTGTTGATGCATGTTCAGGGACTGATTTGTTGTAGCGTGAGCATGTATGTGCTTCCTTTTGAGTCAGTTAAATGTGGATTCTTTATTCACACAGACATGAAATCCTTCTTAAGTAGTAACCAAATCTCATTCTGAGAGGATTCTAAAGAGTGGGAGAAACGTCTCAGTCATAGTCTAAGCCCAAATTGTTGTTTGTTTTCTTAAGAACGTTTGATTGGAAATATCTGCAGAACGGATGACAAGTGAAAGAAGCAAGTGGGGAAGTTTGCTTGTGTCACTTGAACAAAAAGGAAAGTTAGATTTATAGCCATCTTACGTAAGCTGAAGTACCAGTTTGTTTAATAAACCAGTTAAGCGTGGAGAGTATGCTTAACTTTAGTGACCTGGTACAGTGTGGATGGACGAGTGAGCTGAGTAGGCCTTAACAAGTCGGCACTGCTCAAAGGGGCTGTTCTGCCAGCTCTGTGGTCCTCCCTCTTTCCCCATATCAGGAAGCCTCGCTGTTCTCCTGACATCTTGCTGAGCTGGTTTGGCGCATTACTCTTGCATAGACTGAGTCAGAAAATAAGAGGAGCGCGAGTTCTCTTCCAGCTTCACAAGTTGTGTTGACTAGCTCAGCTCCATCGGGTGCCGAAATCACTCTGGGGAAATGGGAAGCAAAATTACCCCTTTCAGCAATTCACTGTGTGATGAGACAAGCTGGGTTAATATATCTACACCTTCACCCTGTAAGGAACAGTAACCAAGGAGGAATTGTGATGCTTGCAAAGGATCGTTGCATTCATAAGGAGAGTGGATTCCATCTAGCAAGAGAAGAGTGGTATCATCATAGGAGGATTCAGCACTGAACAGATAGTTCTGTTCTGCTTTGGTACAATCGTGAGAATTTTCAGTTGTAATTACCTGGAGAAGGGAAGGTCTGAAAGTGGAGAAGTGTTGTTGGATATGCCTTCATAGGTTCTGTCTTTTTGGTGTGTTTCCAAATTGTAAACATAGTTTTTAAACTGGGAAGTAACATGCAAGCATCTGTGCTTAAACAAGGTAAAATGATTGGTTTGAGCTGATACATTCTTTTGAAATTAAGTACTTTGCTAGTCATGAAAAAATGTTAAGACCATTCAAAGCTGTTTTTGTAATATCCGTTGTTTTCCTCTCCTATTAAGGTTCTTGATGCCTCAACACTTAGCTTTGGTACACGAGTCAAGTGGTTTGCCATATGTTTCATTGCTGGCGTTGCATGTTCTATTCTTGTAAGTAACTGGTTTTTACTCTACACTTTATTAAACATTCTATGGTAGAACATCGTGTGTTCAAGGAACGTTTGGATGTTGTGTTGAGGTACATGGTTTACTGAGAACCATTGGTGATGGGTGAATGGTTGGACTGGATGATCCTGTGGGTCTTTTCCAACCTTAGCAATTCTATGATTCTATGATCATTGGTATTCATACATCATATGTGATTGTATTTACTTGATCCCGAATCCTAAATTTTATATCCCTAAATTTAATGGACTGTAAAATGTGTTAGTAGCATGTAGGGGCTGCTGATCTGTACATTGTATTTCTGTCTGTTTTTCTTACAGTCACAGCAAAGAATGTTTTTATTGTAGGGTAATAAAATTTCTTAGTAAGAGGCATGAACACTGAGAAAATATACTGTATTTCTTACTTAGATGTGTATGGTGTGCTAAAAAGAGGGTTTTGTTTAATTTATACCTGTTCTATTTTTATATATGTGCTCTTTTCATGAAAGGGGAAAAGGAGGGGGAAGCTTGAGAGGTTTTTAAAGGCTGAAGAAACCACAGGCATAGCTTCTCAGGCCTACAGATCAGTAGGTGATGACTGTGTAACGTGCTTTACATTTTGGTTAACCCCAAAGTGGTTGGGCACTTGGATCCTTGTAGGTAATTCTTGTAGGTCCCTTCCAACTGAACTGTTCTATTCTTTCACTTACTGCAAAGAAATAAAAATAAATAAAAATTAAAATTGAGGAGACTTGGTAGTTACAGGAGAAAGCAGCTGTGAAGGAGCAGCGTGTTGTGGCATTTAGCCATAGTGACTTGCTGGATTCTCCTGCAGGTGCAAAATCTGCCAGCTGCGTGTTGAGGCTCGTCCTGGGAGCTCAGGGTTAGGTTGGAAACCCTATCTCTTTAGGAGTTAAGAACGGGTTGGTTGACTGCTCCCTGCTGTTTCCCTCACAAGAAATATTTAACTAACATGCTCACATGCCGTGTTTGTGCTCTAGAATCTATTTCTGTACAGGTTAACATTCTTTTTTGCTGCTGTGTTTTTGGTTGTTTGTTGTTGTTGTTTTTAAGTATTTAATCTTTGTGCCTATTCTGTATAATGTGGCGTGAAACTGTGAAACCACACATCAAAGGCCTTGTGACTTTGCTCAAGTTTCTCTTCCGGATATCTTGCTAAATAAGAAAGAGTGAAGACTTGAGTAGTGCGTCTTTGTCAGGTGGAGCTGAGGACCCTTCTCTCAGTTCTCAGACCTTTGCTGCAGTGCTAAGGAGGCCCTCTAAGAAACACTGAAGCCATCCCATACAGGCCTGTATCTGACCTCCTAGATTTCATGTGTATAAAGCCTGGTAGATACGTTATGTCCTATGTTTGTGTAACGGGCTTCCTGACAAAACTGCAAGTGTCATGAAGAGAATGTAAAAGATATAAATGAATGCTAGGACCTCTGTAAGTAAACATGGCCTAGTTGTAAAATTGTTGCAAAAGGTATTAAATCAATGCGTTATTTTGCCAGTAGGTGGCAATGGAAGCATGCTGAGTATTGTCTGCAGAACTGAGAGCATTGGAATGTGCTGGTGTATGTTAAATGGAGCTCTTGTAATCTCTGAAAATCTTTGACATTTTATAGTCTATAATTAACAAATTGAATTAATTGACTACAAACATTCCCTTTTTTTTTTTTATTTTTAAGGGGACAGCATTGTTATGGCTCCCAAAGGGAATCAAACTTTTTGCAGTGTTTTACACCCTGGGAAACATTGCTGCATTGGCCAGGTATGATTTCTTAATTATTATTGTTAGGAAAACACTCTCCTTTTCATCTACATTTCTATTTACTCTGCAATGATATGTATTTAATGTATATAAACAATATTGTTTTCATACTGGAATATTAATAAAAATCTTCATTTTTAAACTATTATAAGCAGAGAATGTCAGTTATCCCTTTTTTCTTGTTCCAGCGAAATGTCTTACATGGTTGCTTTGTGGATGCAATTGCTATCTGAAGGGTGAATAACAAATTGCTGTCTGGGTGTTTGAGGATATTTACAAGTTCAGTCATTGTGAGGTACCCCAGTTTCAGGGACAGGTGGTAGCCTGCCCACTATGTGAGTGGGTAAAAAGTTTGTAGAGATTGTGGTAGCAGTGTAATGGGAGGACGGTTGGACTCGATCGTCCTGTAGGTCCTTTCCAACCTTGTGATTCTATGAAGACATTGTTGCTAGAGGAGACTTTACTTTTAACAGATGTTACTTTCATGATTCAAGGAAAACTTTAAAAAACAAGAGGCTTAAAATTCCTCCTTTTGACTTTGGAGTCAAGCAGAATCTAAAAATCTTTCACAATGTATGTAGTTTGTGCTTGGTACTTTGCAGTAATCCCGTGTGGCAGTTGGGCTTAAGAAATTGTAGAGGATTCATAGGATTTAAGACAATTTTCTGTTCTTTCATTGTTTGAAAGACACATAAGAAGCAATGTAATTAGCATCAATAATGAGTCAGTTAAAGTATTCTGTTTGTTGGTTGTCCTCCTCCTCCTGTCTTGGCATAGTTAAAGCACAGCTGTGGGACTTAGAGCGAGTGGATGCTGGTCTTACTTTCATGGACTCTGTGGCTGTCATGTAACTCCTGAGTCAAGGCATTCTTAATCTGCATGACCAATGTGACCTTAATATTTGAGCAGTGTAGTGCTATACTGCTTCTCAACTAACTTGCTGGAGGGTAAAGTTATTTATACTGGAATCGTCTCTATGTAATTACCCCCATCTTATATTAAAACAAGACAAAATTACTACTGCTAGGGTAGGCAAAACTGTGTCTTCCCACTTTTCTCCCTTACTTTTGTTGTTTGCTACTTTTTACTTTGTAACTGGTATCCTGAGTGTGTTTTCACTGCTTTGGTCTTAATTCTCTGTGAAGTAAGAGGAAAGCTTCTACAGGCTGCTATTTATTTTCAGCATTTCCCTAAAATAACCTGAGCTGCAGCTAAAATAGGAAGTAAAAAGAAACCCTCTACCCTTTCATTAATTCTGTTTGATGTAAACAACAGGCAGCTGTGCTCAAAGTACAATAGGAAATGAAAATGAAACCCTAACTTGACAAGATTTAACCTTTTCAGGTTGATTTGCATCTCTGGATTAAAATAAAAAATGAAGCTACCAGCATAAGTAAATAGTCCTTTCTGGCCCGTTTTTACTGTATTATCTGTCAATATACATGGAAGCAATAGTATGTATTTGATTTTTCCCGGGGCTGATGAGTAGTTCTCCTATAGAACATGCTGTGTCTAAGAAGTAACATATGTAAGTGGAAGACCTTGGGATTTTATTTTTTCTTGGCCTTCCTGCACCCTGTGGATTCTCTTACCTTTCTGGAGATGTTCTTGTTGTGATATCTGTCCTTCAGTGCTTAAGTCTTCATTTAATTTTAGGGCCAAGATAAGTTATTCTGTGAAGTTAGTTTGGAATGAAGAGAATTTGCAATATTTATTCCTATTGAATTGAGAAATATTACTTTTTTTCATTTAACATGGGCTTTTGGGAAGGAGCTCACCAATTGTTCCACTTCATGTAAATAAGTATTACCTGGAAGGGGAGTTAAATGCAGGTGTCTTTTTCTCTAGTAAAACATTCACACCAGCACCTAACTATAGGGATCCTCGTTCTAGTTAAATATTTTCTACAAAACGGAGTGGCTTCAATAAGAGAGAAGGAAGAGACTCATCTCAAAATAAATATTTGTAGCCAGATAATTACTCCTATAATTGTGAATTTTTGGTTCACGTTACATTTCTTTGGATGAAGAGAAAAAGCTGAGAGCTGATTATAGATTTCCTAGAATCATGGAATGGTTTGGGTTGGAAAGGACCTTTAAGATCACCCAGTTCCAACCCCGCTGCTACAGGCATGGACACCTCCCACTAGACCAGGTTGCTCAAAGCCCCATCCAGCCTGGCCTTGAATGCTTCCAAGGAGGGGGCATCCACAACCTTGCTGTGCAACCTGTTCCAGTGGCTCATCACCCTCACAGTAAATAATTTCTTCCTCAAATCTAGTCTAAACCTACCCTTTTCCAGTTTAAAAGGATTTCCCCTCATCCTGTTGCTACCTGCCTTTATAGAAGTCCCTCCCCAGCTTTCCTGTAGGCCCCCTTCAGGTACTGAAAGGGCTGCTGTAAAGGTCCCCCGGTGCCTTCTCTTCTTCAGATTGAAAAGCCCCTCTCACTCAGCCTGTCCTTGTAGGAGAGGTGCTCCAGCCCTCTGATCATCTTTGTGGCCCTCCTCTGGACCCACCCCAAAGACTCCATGTCCTTCTTGTGTTGAGGGTCTCAGAACTGGATGCATTTCATGCTCGCTTCAAGTTCAGGAGAGAAAGTTGGAGATTCAATGCAAACTATGGAATTTTTTCTTCTTTTTGTATTTTTGCTTGCCAAGTTTAAGCAAAAAAAAAAAATTAGAGCTTTTCTGTAATCCTGAATGTGGCTATTTGCATCCTGCCTGGGTGATAAGCCTGGTTTTTAAAAGAGTTGTTGACTACAGAAGTTTGGTCTTTGAATTCTGTACATTCTTTTGGCAAGTCTGGTCTTAAAATGGCCTCAAAATCAGCTTCAAATTGACAACCCTCTGCTAGGTGTGGTGATGAGTGTGGAAAGAATTTCATAGCCAAGGGTGATTTAATACGTGAGCTTTTTCCAGGACTGGTGAGTTCATGGTCTGCTTCACCTTTCATCTTAGCAGGTGTCTGTTGATAAACACTGAAATGCCTTTCATAGCTTCGTAGTCATCTGACTGTTGGAAGACAAATTAATTACCTGTTGTCTTTTACAAAGATTTATTTCAATGTGTCTTACTGTTTGTTTTTGTTTTTTCTTTTCCCCTCCCATTAGTACATGTTTCCTGATGGGGCCTCTGAAGCAACTGAAGACGATGTTTGAGCCCAAAAGATTAATTGCTACAGTCGTGATGCTGGTAAATATACTTCTTTTTTCCTTTATCCCCTCTATGTTCTTTATCTAAAAAGGTTTTGAGGCTCTGTGAAAGGGAGGATATTTTTGAATCCACGTTTTGTTTGTACTGAGTAATTACAGTCAAGATGTGTCAGTGATCACCAAGTCTAGCTGGGAAGTTGTTTGTTGGCTGCAACTCTCTATATAGCTCAGTGGTTCAGTGCTTTCAAAGATGGAAAAAAATTATTCTGTCAAAGTCAAGAAAACCACATATCCATTCTCACAGTTCTCCCTTGGTTCCTTTACTTCCATTAAGCAGCATCTCCTCTTCCAGGAGGATGGGGAAAAACAAGACCCAGCCCTTAAGTTAAGGATAGGATAAATAGTATTTTTCCTTAAAACCTTGGAAGATTGCATATATAATTTTAAGTACAGATCCTCAGCTGAAAAAGAGTTAAAGAGCTGCAAAATTAGCTTCAATGAATCTTCAGCTTTCTCACTCTGTATGAAGCAGCTGCTCCCTGCTGGCCTCTTCTTCATTACTGTTACAACATTTAAGAAAGGGGGGGGGGAAGGGCTGTGGGGAAGAGCTGGGGCACAGGAGGAGCACAGCCTGTGTTTGCCAAATGCAGTTTAGGAATGGATATTTAGGAGTGGATTGCTTGTTGTGATGCACATACCTGTCTTGTCTGATGTTGATACTGTGTGCTGAATTAGTAGAACAATTCCCACTCTCTTCAGTTGCTTTCGAGCAAGCTTTATCATCTAAGCCCACCACTTAATAGTCCTGATGCATATGAGTACATAGACCTGGTCATGTTTCTTTCAACTCTCTTTCTTCTGAGGCAGGTCCCACACTTTAGGCCTTGGAGCACGTTATACTGTGCTTTGGAAAACACTGATGTTTTTGTGAAGTTCAGCGTATGGTCACTGTGTGAGAGCCTTTGACTCTACTTCTTCCATGCATTAATTCTTGAAAGTACTGATTATCCACTGGAAACACTGAAGCAGTATTGTATGTGCTTTGTTGTGTATTTGACTATTAATTCTCTTCTCTTTTTTGATCTCTTCACCCCCAAGCTTTTTCTAGTGTTGACCCTGTGTGCTGTTTTCTGGGTAAGTGAGAAGACTTTGTTCCTCTAAAGAGCAATATAACTCAGTTATTTTATTGATTGCTTTAACATTCGGTTTGATTGTAGAAGCAAAGATAAGCTTGTATGTGATATTTGAGTTCCTAACTGCAGTTGCATGTGGGTGGAGTGTTCAATCTGTTGGCTGCAAATGCATCCTTCCACATACATGTGATTGTAGGTAAGAACACACAAACCAGAGCACTAGGCTGTCTGCAGATCTTCGGACTAAGAAGTGAGAAAAGTAACTGAAAATATACTTACATATTTTATATAGGTGTGTGTGTATATATATATGTATATAAGTATATTTTATAAGTATATTTAATATGTATACTCTGTCAAAAAATAGGTTGTTGTCTTTAGAAACCACAGCTTCAGACCATTAAACAAATGAAGATAAATGAAGAGGGATGGAACAGATAGACACCTTTGAGTGTCCCGAGTGTTTTGAAAACACTGTTATGTATTGCACAGAAGTAGATGTGTAGCTGAAATGAACTCCAAATTGGTAGGCATACAGTGTGAGTGGAAACTGAAGTGCTGCCATTCTGTTAGGTGTTCTCCAAGCTAGAGAAGGTTTTCATTGCACTGTGCTAATGGAGTGATAGATAAATGAAAGTAGAATCAGTTGTTAGAATGGGAAGAAAATAAGTAAGAGAAGGAAATGGAAGTTTCATCGTTGAACTACGTTTTTGGCTGCCAGCACTTTATAATATGCATCGTTGTGGAATAAACTAACTTTTACAATATTTGTTTTATTTTGACTCAGTGGAACAAAAAAGGTTTGGCAGTGATATTCTGCATATTGCAGTTCTTGGCAATGACCTGGTAAGTTTCACTTCACTTTCTTCTCTCGTGCCCCTAAACCTGCACATTTATAAACCTGTGTGTATACAGATAGGCAGATATGTACGTGTATGGGTACCCTTCCTGTAACGTGCCCAGATGCTGGCCTCCATCATGTGTTTTCCTAAGCTAGATTATGTAAGCTCAGCAAAATCTATATGCAGTCATCTTGTGAAAATAGTAATTTTAAATACATTCTGCCATGTGTGGACTTTCTTTTTAAGCATTACGAATAGAAAGTGTACACCAAAGCAAATTCTTATGCCTTTTCTCTGCTGTGAAAGTAACTGTATTTTCGTACATCCTGGTTCTCTCTTTTGAGTTCGGAGTCTTAATCTTTGAAGTGAAAAGAAATCTAAATCACATTTTTGTACTCTGTCCACAATAATATTTACTGGGTGGTTGGGCGAGGGTCAGTAGAACCAGCAGAACTCCACTGACTGGCCAGATGGATTTGTAGGGCTGGGTCTGGGGGGACACAGTTAAGTGAACGCCTGCAAGCCTGGCAGAAGGTTTAGAAGCGATTTCTTTCTCCATGAAAATGCAACTGAACTTAACTCGATTTCCTTGCCCCGGGTGAATTACTTCGTACTAAAACTTTGCTGATCCAAAGTGACCACAGTTCTTTTTTGAACTTGCCCTGAATAAGTAGCATCGTATACTGAACTTTAATCTGAGGAGCAGTAACCATTTGTGCAGGATAGGGACCGTATGGCGTTGTGCTGGACCCAGATGAATGCTTGGCTGTAGGCAGAGGGAAGACTGCTGGCTGAAACTGTATTCTACCTGCTTGCAGCAGACAATTCAACACTTGTCAAGCATCTCAGAACTTGGTCAGCGTGGGGATGAGGACAAAGCATAGCATGTAGGGTTGTGAGAAGCCAAGTTTCAGAAGATGATAGAGAGCCAGCTGTTCAAATGTCATAACCACAGGGTATTATTCTGACAGAGTGCATCCGTATTTATAGGTACACAAATGCTGTCCGATGTGTATTTCTGTAGTATTGTATTTTTTCAAATTGGAAAAAAAATGATCTCTATTGTCTTGCAGGGTATAATTTTCCCTGAAATCCCTATTCCTTTTGAATCTGATGGTGACAGTAAATCTACACACTTGCTTTTAATGCTGAGTTTATGTGCAAGGAAAGTAATAACCGATACGAGAAATGAGGTTAAAACTAAACCAGGAAGTCATTGGCAGTACACTGGGTTCTTGTCCAGTTCTGTTTGCTTTTTTACAGGCAAGCATTAAATTCAGTAGGTAATGGTATCAAGTTGTAGTAGAACACATTGCTTTTATTAATGCCGGTCTAAAGTAAAGCAGTGGGGCTCTCAGAAAGACAGGAAAACTCTGTAAAATGTTTTTCTTCTTTATTTTTCAGGTATAGTTTGTCATATATCCCTTATGCAAGGTGAGTGCATAACTCCATTGTAATGGAAAGCTGGTAATGTTTGTTAGACAGGGAAGAGTCCTTTAATTCCGTATGTGGACACACAGCATCCTTCTTTTCTTTCTAATTGTTAGAAAATGATACAGGTGAGCTCAGAGCACCACTTGATGGGAGCTTTAAATACAAGTGCATAGTAATTCGCTGTTAAAGTTCATTCTCATTTTCAACCTGAAAAGACTTTTGGTTAAATTGTTCAGTTAGTGTCGTAGTCACTTTTCCAGCTCTTAAACTAAAGCTAGCTGATGGATCTGAGCCCTCAGGTAAAGGCAAGCAAACAGAACTTCAGCCACTAGCTCTGCTTCTGAATTGCTCCATCATTCTAGGAGAGACAAAAGCAATTCTTGGTGTTTATTTTCATTCACTTTTTTGGCAGGCTTCTTTTGTGTATGAAATGGGAACACGAGCTAGCCAAACGCACAGCGAAACCACAAGCAATTAAACAAACTAAAGAATGTTTTTTTCTATCGTGTTTCATGTAGAATGCAGTGTGGTATTTCAGCAGTGCGTTTTCAAAAGAGGAAGGTGCTTCTAAATCCGTGTGTGTTATTTAATGAGGTTTTCTGTAATGAAAGTGGAGAGGAAATAAAACAGCAATTACTATCTATCTCTTTTATCTTCTCAACCTATAACATTTCTACAGCTTTGCAGGAAAGTCTGTAATACAGACTTGTTTCTAAAGCTTGAGTTTTTCACCCAGAGGGTGGTGACGCACTGGAACAGGCTGCCCAAGGAGGCTGTGGATGCCCCATCCCTGGAGGGATTCAAAGGCAGGCTGGATGTGGCTCTGGGCAGCCTGGTCTGGTGGTTGGTGACCCTGCACATAGCAGGGGGGCTGAAACTTGATGGTAATTGTGGTCTTGTTCAGCCCAGGCCATTCTGTGATTTGGTTTAGGGAGAATTAAGCCATATTCATTTTTAAAGACAGTTCATATATTTGATGCAATTGCAGTGGGTGAAATACTTTAACTGATGTTTCACATTGTGGGTTCACTCCTTCTGACATCCCAAGCGTTACCAGTCAAAAGGAATGGTTTGAATTCTTGTAGTTCCCGTGGCCATGTGGCGGTCCCATTAGGGCCAGCTGCTATCTCAGGAGTGGCTCAGACTCACAACGTGTGGGCTTTGGTGACTGCCTGGGTTTGGCTATGGCTCCCAGCCCTGCCTTGCAGAGCAGTCACTGAGCCCTGCTTAAGCCACAAAGTGCTGCACAACAGTTTGTAGCACTGTATGCAGTGCAGGATTGGTGAGGGCAGAGCTGAGCCCAGAACGGGTGTGAGCCTTTGGTTCAGCTGGTGATGGATGGGTGCTAACATCATCCCATGTCAGTTCAGAGCCTGCATCTGAGCAATGCTTATTGTCTTAAATTTGTGGAGTGTTCTTCATTTTCAGTACATTATGGTTGATGTCTATAAATGAAACCACAAATCCCTTACCTGGCTTTTTTTTCCCCTCTCTTCAAAGGGATGCTGTGATAAAATGCTTCACGTCCTGTCTGGAATAAATAGCAAACAAGGACCGCTGTGTACTTTAAAGCAACTTCTCAGTGAACTCCCCTCGGAAAGCCGTACTTTGCCACTCCTGCAATTCCCAGTAACAGTTTATAGTACTTTCCTGGAGCCTTTGGGCTTTTTAACCAAAAAGACAAAGTACGTTCAAACACTTTGCAAAGAGCAGTCTTAAAGCTGCTGTGTGTGCAGTAACGCAGCTCATTCCCCGGTGCAGGTGGGCCGCTGCAGTGCGGGCCGGGCAGCATGCATTGCATTGGCATTCACTGTTCTGTCCCAACCCTGCAGCGCCGCTTCTGTTCTCCTCACGTTCGCTGTGTGCTTTTCCAAACCCTGTTTGATCAGCGTTATAAGGATGGGGTAACTGCTGCTTTGAAATCCCTCCCCTTGTGTTTGATGGAGAACGCTTAATGAGAATACGTGGAACTGCTGTTTAAAAGCGCATTGATTTTTATTAAAACTATATTTTCAACTTTTTTACTCGTGAACATAAAAACTGTTTACTAAACGGACTCGTGGATAATGTCTAAATAAATGAGTTGTGAAAGGAATCAGTTTGAAAGGTGCTGAAGCTTTTGTTCTTACTGAGGAATTGGCTATAGGGGGCTGAGCGCTTCAGGAGGATCGTCCTTTAATAAAGCGTGGAAATGAATTGGAGGGGGGGTGTTTATGACTGTATCCAAATGTAGTTCCACCTGCAGGAGTGGCTCCTACTGGCTTTTAGGCGAACTTCTCATTCTTACTTAAATTCCACAAACGAAGGGAAGAAGGGGGGTGAAAAGATGTGAGCTGCAGCGCTAAGGAATAGGGGAAATGCCGCATAGCATTCAGGGTTCCGGCTCAGCAGCCACCCTTGC
>PPHD01022681.1:0-12750 GCA_002909625.1 Bambusicola thoracicus | reverse complement strand
GGAAGAGGTTTGGAGCAATGGAAATCAATTACAGCCCCACTGTAAACAGAAAAGGAAAGGGATAAGGCATAAAGCTGTAGACACAGATGGGCCTGTAGCAAGGCCGAGCACTGCCTCTTATGTAGCACTTGGTTAGAGAGAATCATAGAATCAGAAAGACTGGAAACACCACTAAGGTTGCCTA
Source organism: Bambusicola thoracicus (assembly GCA_002909625.1). NCBI lineage: Eukaryota > Metazoa > Chordata > Aves > Galliformes > Phasianidae > Bambusicola > Bambusicola thoracicus. Next base: position 12,566 of record PPHD01022681.1, on the reverse strand, counting down.
ATCCAACTATCAACTCATCACCAATATACCACTAACCCATGTCCCTCAGTGCCACATCTTCGCATTTCTTGAACACCTCCAAGAATGGTGACTCCACCACCTCCCTGGGCAGCCTGTGCCACTGCCTCACCACTCTTTCTGAGAAGAAATTTTTCCTAATATCCAACCTGAACCTTTCCTGACACAACTTGAGGCCATTCCTTCTCATCCTATTGTTGTCACCTGGGAGAAGAGGCTGATCCCCACTATGACAACCTCCTTTCAGGCAGTTGTAGAGAGCAATTAGGGCTCCCCTGATCCTGCTCTTCTCCAGGAAGAAGCAGCCCTCCACACCCTGCCCTGCAAGGTGCTCTGCTTCAGCAGATGAATTGGACCATGCTCAGTTCTCACTGACAAGAAGTATATGGTAGAATATTGTGACAGAAAAGTGCTGGTTTTGTTCATGAAAGACATGTGAAGATGAAAAATGCCTCTTCTTTGTTGTGGGTGATATGAAATGCTTTTGTCATCTACTCATTAAGGGTGTCATTTTAGCAAGTGCTGACTTTAGGAGATGCTATGCCTCAAGCTCCATTCAAGAATCCTTCTAGAGATTACAGTCAGTCCATTCATCACTTTCTAAGCGATAACCTCTAGTCACACAGTTTTTACGTAAGTCTAACTTGTGTAAAACAACTCCTTGACTCACAGGAGCAGGCCCTGGGCTGGAGCTGCAGGCCAAAAGCCCACAGAGGAGCAGGCTGTCCCCCTGCAGCTCACGGGCACCAGACAGAGCAGATCTCCACGTGCAGCCATGGAGGAGCCTGTGGTGCAGCGGTGCTTGAGGCCTGAAGGAGCTGCAGCCCATGCATACCCCCATAGGTACAGCCCCAGGCTAGAACTGCAGCCCATGGAGAGGAGCCCACCATAGGGCATGAGGGCTGGGGGAGCTGCTGCCTGTGAGGAGCCATGCTGGAACAGTGCCTGAAGGATGGGCCCTGTGGTACAGAGCTGTGTTGGATCAGTGCTTGGAGAGCTGCGACCTGTGGAAGCCCATGCAGGATCAGTTTGGGAAGGATGGCATCCATGGGAGGGAGCCCATGTGGAGCAGCGAAAGGGAGGCACCATGAAGGCGTGACAGAGATGGAGCATTATGGCCTGACCACAGCCCCCCATTTCCCATTCCCTTGTGCCACGTGGGGAAGGGACATAGAAAAGTCAGGAACAAAGAAGTGAAGTTGAGCCTGAGAAAGAGGAGGTAGAGTGAACTTGTTGGAATTTTGTTTGTCACGATCCTACTCTATTTGTAGTTGACAGTAAACTAAATGTTCCCCAAGTAAAACCTGTTTTGCCCATGATGGTAACTGGTAAGTCATCTCCCTGTCCATATCGTGATTCATGAGATTTATTTTATCTTGTTTTCTCCACCTGTCTCACAGAGGAGGGGGAGAGAGAGAGCAGCTGGGTGGGGGCCTGGCAGCCAGCCGAGGTAAGCCCACCACAACAGCAAGACACAAACAATATGTGAGTGGCAGCATCACTGCACTGCAAAATTTCCAAAGCATGCATATAAACACACACACTCGCCCCTTCATTTCTTCATTTATATGCAGCATGAATAGTGAAATATCCTAGGAATTTTGCAACATCAAGGATCTGAGAGAAGCCAAAAGGAAAAAAAAAACAAAAACAAAAATAAACCAAAAAAACCCTGGGAAGCTGATGAAACAGAACCAGAGGATTGAATAGGTTTAAAAACCAGCAAGTCGTTCAGAGCTGTAACGAGGAAAACAAGCTTCTGGTTCACAAGCAACTGCTTACTTGTCCATTTACAGGATAATCAATATCTCATCCTAAAACATCTGTGAGCAGATATAAAACAGAGAATACTTTATTGTAGAAAAGATTTGCTGACCCAAGTTCCACCAGAAATGGAAGCACGAGTAACTACAGAATATTGATAATGATTCTTAGGGAAAAAGAGCTGAATAAACAGCACTGAATAAAATGTGAAATTGCGTTTTTTCTTTCTGTTCTCTTGTAAACCTCGATGCTAGCAGGCATGAGCAGTGCCTGCCTCTAGCACTCGATCAGAATTTCTTCTCAGTCAGCCCTTTCTTGTTTCCCTCCCTTATTTTAAGCATAATTATCAGATTGATAAATATGTACATCAAGCATAACAGTAGCAGAGCTTGTATTCTGAATTACTGTGGTACTGGTGCTTTTAAGGAGCAGAAACAATTTGAGACCAGAAAATGAATATGTTTCACTCAACAGATTATCTTTTTTCAGCTAATAATAGTTCATATCAAATACCATTTCATGCAAGATAGAGACCAACTTGCACACTCTCCATAGAACAGAGCAGAAATGTTCCCTACAGCATTCATGTATTATGAAATCAATTTTGCCTTAAAGGACACTTTTCAGAGTAGTTTCAATCCTAAAGCAGTACATTGCTTTGCTTCTTATACATTCACATCTCAGTGAACAGTACAAGGATCCAATGGTATTCTCATTTCAAGCTCTGTATAAATGAGGATTAAACTCTCAGTAGTGATAAAGTAGTTGATTGTTCAGATCTGGAGAATTTTTGTTTTGAAAGTCCTGCTTGGACCCTGTAATACATGCACAAGCTCAAGACAAGCACCCAGCTCTTTCAGCAGGTCAAGGTACCCTCTCTGTGCATCAGAGTACTGGTCAGTCTGTTTTTCTCCTCCACAAGACAGGGCTCAGTTTCCACATCAGTGCTCATAAAAACTATGTTCTACTCAGTACCACAGATGTTCCTATAGGAACTCAGACTGGCAGGGACGGCAGCTGCTCAGCAGTGCCTTACAGAATCACAGAATCACAGAACGGCTGAGGCAGGCAGTAGTCCATTAGGCCCAACCCCCATTGCAGCAGGGTGGCCAGAACAGGGGCCCAGGCCCATGTCCAGGCAGCTGCTGAAGGCCCCCAAGGAGGAGACTCCACAGCCTCTGGGCAACCTGTGCCAATTGGTGTCTGCAGCACAGAGCTGGAAGCAGAGCTGACGGTGCTGAAGGTGACATGAGCCACAGACAAGGTGTTTTTAGGTGATGGGAGCACAGAGGCAGTGTTTATCAGGTGGCCTCCTTTTGAAGGACCATTACGCGCACGTATTTTATTCAGAGGATTTAAGTGGCCCAGCTGCAGGGTCTTGGGCAGGCCTGATATGCAAGACTGGAAAATATATGTACTTTGGCTTTGCTAAATTCATATACAGAACTAATTTTTGGAAGATTTCCATTTCTCCCTTGGGTGAGTAAGGAAGTATTTTAGCAAAAGGGATACTGTGCATTCTTAGCCACTGAGAAAATGGTCTGAAACTTGTGCACCTGATTTAAAGCTTTATAGTATGTTACAGAAACAAGGAGTATATACAACAGTATTGCCCCCACTCAAAAAAAAAAAATGTTTTTGAACTACAGATGTTACATTCAGAAGTTGTACCAACTTTTTTGCCTGTGAAACCATACAGACAATGTCACTGCACATTTTCCAGTTATCCAACTTCTGTGGGAACAGAAGGTCAGCAGACCATTCTAGATAAATATTTTTGTCACCTCGTGCCTGATAACTAAGCTTCCCAAAGGGTAAACATCCATGATTTCATCATCAGTCTCAGAATGACAAGGTTCTCAAGTGCATGAAGTTCATGGCATTCTGCTTCAATGACTGATGCAGAAGAAGACCACTGACAAATAGAGGAAAGGTTGATATTTTGATTGATCGTTTCCATAGGAATTTTTTCTAAGTCCTGAGAACTTTCTGGCTTGAGCTGAGGTTCTTGTACTCCCACAGTCCCTCTGCCAGGGGACTGTTGACAAGATGCAGAATTTGAACTGAAACATTTATGTTTCTGCTGCAGCTGAAGGGAGAAAAGAAGATGGAGGCGAGTTTTTAATAGAAAGATTTTAAAGTCCCTTAAAATGGAAACATTCTAAATACAACAGTAAACTAATTAAGAGTTATTAAAAATAGCAGTGAAACAAGCACTGAACACTGCCTTCCACAGGCAACCCACTGTCTTAAATAAGCACTTAAATAATCCCTATGCCTGTGGATTTTGATACAATTTTGTCTGACCTTTATTTAAAGACCACTAACAGGGCGATTGATTACGGTTAGTCAACCTATGTGAATTGGCTCTAGCCTAGAGTCAGTTCCCTATTTTTCTGACCACTTTCTTCCTTTTTATTTTTAAATATGCTTGTCCATTTAGCTTTTTTTTTTCTCCTTTATCAAAATCTGCTGCACATTTCTATCCTCCTGTGGCTATTGGTCTCTTGTTATGTTCTTCACAAAGCTTTTGCAGCCAGCTCCTGATATTTAGTTGCTGGGTGTTTTTATTGCTGTATTTTGTTTTGTTTTCCCCTTTGTATGAATCAGCTTCTAAATACAAAATTTTTTGCTCCCCTAAAAATGAGACTAATACCTACTCAGGAAATGCAGGTCTGGATTCAGTCCCTGTATTGAAACAGCCACATTCAACGTATACTGGGGGAGGAGTTTCTTTTCATACTCTCTTCCTCTAGCACTGTCTCCTTGTCTGGCCCAAGAGATGAGTATTTGTATCAAGACTGATAGAGATAAGTGATTTCATCCTTGAATGCCAACCTATGCCTGTTAGAGTCTGCAAGATACATGAATAAGGGGTGTGAGATCAGATGAGTCGAAATGAAAAGTACACATAGCTGTGCATGACTAACAATCATTCTTTGCCTGGGTTTCCCCATCCTTTAAGGAAAGAAAAGATGGACTTTCTCTCTAATATCAGACATTCTGAGATCCTTCACAAAGAACTGCTAACAGCCATAGCCACCACACACTAAGAAAGATTTGTCAAATTCTATGAGGTTTTGGAGTAGTATTTCTTCAATTCTAATTCTTACCACTGAAGAGGAGAGATATATACAGCTGCTTTGCTGTCAAAGAACATGAGGGGAAGATTTGGAAGATTCTTTTATTCCCTCCCACATTTAGCATATGCTTTAACCATACATAAGACTTTTCCAGAGTGGATGGAACAAGAGAAGAGGAGGAGGGGCAAGGAGGAGGCAAAATTGTCTTCCTTTTTAAGATGTAATCTGAAATGATTATAGAAATAGTCATGTTAGCTGTACATATTTTTGAAGATAAAGCTTGTTCATAGCAATCCAAGTAGAGCAGCAGTAGCAGAGTGACTCTGCTTCAAGCACTTCTGCTTTGCAGAATCTATTGGAGCACTTTGCTAACTACATTCAGTGGTAGAAGAGCCCTAATGTCACAGTCACAGCTGGTTTCCCACCCAACCATCACACACAACAGCAAGGAGCTCTCTTCCAAGTCAGGTGCTTCAGACATCAGAGGAGAGGTCTTACGAAGGCCACAGCTCTCCTCTGGGCCCATGGCCTCTCCTGTTTTACCTCCATCTTACTGAACTGGTAAGTAAGTAAGCCTACCAGACTCTTTCCACTGCTGCCAATGTAACAATCCCATTGCTGAGCACATTTGAAAATCTTACCCCAGCACATAACATTTTGAAGCATTTAATTTTACTGGGGCTTTTTACATTGTTGTTTTTTGCTTGTTTCAATTGTGGATGAACAGTTTTTATTTGTTTGAGTTTGGAAGTATCTACAACTGAAGCATTGGTAGTTTCTCTTACGAGAGTCATGGCTACTTTCTTTTCAGGTTAATCACAAAACATCCAGAGAACTTTGGCATTCTTCTCCAGTAAAACAGAGAATGTAGAAACTAATGAGTATTTTTAAAGTTAACTCTTTTAAGAAATTATTTTAAGGAGTAAGATTTGGCAAGTTCTGGTTGTATATGGATGGTTTTGCACTTCTTTGTGGAGTATAAGAAATGAAGACATGGCCATATATAACTTACATATACAGCTATTGATGATGAACAGTCAATAGCTGCCGTAGGCAGCTTGAAGCAGGATATTCAGGCACAGGAAGCACAATAGCATCTCATTTCCAAAAGGTATCATAAACTCTATAGATACAGTGTGGTATCACCATCAACTAGGCAGATCTAAGAGAGCGTTCAGTGCCAAATTTAGCAAAAGAAACTTCTGCATGCCATGCATCCCCACTCTGACAGACGGCTCCTACCTTCCCACCTAAAGCTGCTCTTTGGAGTGTTGTTTTATCACTTCCTCCAGGCAGCTGTGTAAATCCTGCAGGCTGCTATTCCAGCAGGCACAAGGACCTGGAGAAGAGGCGGTGTGGAGCACATCATTCAGTGGATAAATGTGTCAGCAGCAAAGTGCGTTGAAAGTTCTCTGTCTGGAAAAAGTCCCAAGAAAAATAGAGCTACTCAGGTGGTCTGCAGCTCCTCACAAAGCTCTTTGGAAAGGCAGAGAAGTTGCATCTTTGGGCGACAGGCTTGGGAATGAAGCACTCTCAGCACAAAAGGTTACAAAGCCAGAACAGTTCTTTCCAGCCTCAATGTGAAATACATCACACGGTTTCAGCAGGGAGACAGACAGAGCTAGTTTGTAACAGCCCTTTCCTGACACTCAGAGATAGACCCCAGATTGTGGCTGCTATACTAAGATGCTGCAACACGTAGTAATAAATCTTAAGTACGGCAAAACAGCAGTGGTCCATATTACTTGTGTCTTCCACACAATGGACAGTTGCAAGGCCACAGAAATTGTAGTACATGTGACAGGTTTGTCAAGTTGTTCAGAAATAGAGTCCACATGTTTTTAAATCACAGACATAGACAAAAACACCATATATGCTAACAAGCAAATACACTGCATCACAAAGTGTTCGTCAGTCCATGTAGGGGCAATCCAGGCTAAATCCAGGATTCAGGTGGCAGAGTCTTGACTAAGGTCAACAGAAGTTTACATATAGGGCATTTGCTAGACACAGTAAACTTATTTGTATTCCTAAGTAATGTTTATGGGTGTTCTTATTACAGTAGGAAAAGGAATAAACCCTTCAAAAATAACAAAGAAATGTGTTCTAGAATGAGAATCACACATTATTTGCAGTGGTCGCCTAATTACCTAGCAGTCAGGATGGGAATATCTGTGAAAAAGATAATTTGCTCAGACCAGATAGCTAGAAAGGTTTGTCAGAGGCAAGGGGACCTTGCTGCCTGTCCTTGCTTTGGTAAGTTTAAAGTTAGAGAGATGTATTAGGTCACAGAACTTATCACATGCTGTTAATGTCATTGCAGCAAAAATGAAGACAGAAGGAAATGCAGGCTTTACATCACTTTCTCGGACACCTTCCCAATTAAAACTGGAGTAGTTATAAAATCATCAGACATTCATCCTAACAGCTGTAGACACTTGGAAAAAAATTCATTGTGATCTTAGCACTTTAATCATACTATTGATCTCTCTTTATCTATGTCATTATTGTATTTTGGAGTCTGTGTGCGTTTTTTTAACTCAGCCTGCTAAGTTATCTCATTCAGCCTTTGCATGAAAGACAGAAGGCCAAGTCTGTGCCCTTTTGTACAGCTACATGCTGCCCATGCAGCGCTAAAACAGACATCATTCTCCTGATCATGTCATGTGTGGGCTGGAGGATGCAGGGATGTCCCTTGTCTTGAAGGGTGTCCTCCCTACGTTAACACAGGATGGAACAGAAGATCAGAATACATAAATAAATCCTATCTAACATTTCTGAGGAAACAATAATAATAATTTACAAAGACATCACATGAATAAAGATGACAAATGAATAACTGGAAGAAATTGTTTGAACCCCACAGATTTATCTTTCTAACTAAGAACTAATTAACTATTTCACATTTTTTGCATAAAGAAGTTTTTCTTAAACATCCAGATCATCTACCATCTGGACAGGATAAGGGGAAATGGTCTCAAATTAAAAGAGAAGAGATTGTGTTTTACAGTAAGGGTTCTGAGGCACTGGAACAGGTTGTGCAAAGAGACGGTGGGTGCCCCATTGTCGGAGACACTCAAGGTCAGGCTGGATGGGGCTCTGAGTACCTTCTGTAGCTGTAGGTGTCCCTGTTCATTGCAGGGGAGTTGGACTAGATGACCTTTAAGGGTCCGTTCCAATTCAACTGATTCTATGATTTCTGCAATTAATATCTGAGACCTAGCAGCACGTATTATTTGTAGAAGTTATTTCTAATAAATTCTTCAGCATAACACAAAAGATCAAAACAAACATGTAAGATAGTTTTACAAGGAGGCTGTTCTGGCATTTATACCTCATGTAGAAGACACCAGAAAACAAAGTCAATTTAAGAACAACTCCACTAATGAACCAAACAGGGCTTGAAATGATTCCCTTTAAATTCCGTTAAAAAAAAATAAATAAATAAGAAATCCCCATTAGCTGTGATAAGTTGCATCAAGTTCCCACTGTGGTAGTCACTGAAATGTCAATATTTACAATTGCCACCAAGAAGCATCAAACTTTCACAGCATTCCCCTTTTGATAAAACAGAACTAGGCCTCCTCCGTCAGCACCACGTGGTAAGAGCAGGGAACAGCAGTCACAGCAGGGATAACAAAACGTCTGATGAAACCCAGGCTCTGAAACCCACTGTGCCTTTCTCTTTGGAGGCACTCGAAGTGCAATAGGCCTACAGTGGCTCACTAAGCAACTCCCACATCAACCTCCATTAGACAAAATAATTAAGTCTACATCAATGATTTGGAATAACAGACCATTTTCACAGGATCACCATTGTGTGCTTTGAAGAAGAAAGAGTCTGAGTTGCACCGTGCCATTTATTTTCCATAAGTGCTTTGGCTTTGCTGTGCTCTTCTTGCATCTGCAGGAGCCCATTATTGTGGAGAATATTCTGTTCCATTGACAATCATGTCTTAATTATTTCTATCCTTTAAGTAGCCGCTACTTTGAGGATTTTTCATTATGTGGTGCAATTTTCATCACTGAGGCTCCTTTAACTTTCACTGACAGGAGCGGATTTTTGTATTAACCCTTGCAAGTCCCCAACAATACCACTGAGGAGTGCACAATCTGGTACGGTGCTGATGACTGCAATAGGATGATCGCTGTGCAGAGCCACTGCTTGGGAACCAAAGGATTTGTATTTAAGCAGTCAGCAGGGACAATAGAAATCCCAGAGCTCAGGAGAAATGAGTCGAGTTAGGCTGTTCCCACATGCTGTGTTCTCAATAATGTGAGCTTTCACTAAATATAATAAATAATAATAAAAAAAAACTTCTGGCCTTGTAATGTAAATCCCACCGCCACTGTTCTGCGGAGTCTGTCAGCCAGCCAGACTGAAACAATGGCACCCGAAGACCCCCAGCTCCCCGGTTGCATCCTGTTTGTTAACTTCATAGCTGACCATTTAAATGCTAACATTATTAGGCGAGTAATCTAAAACATAAGCACCCAGCTTGAATCATTAGCATTTAATTACCCAACATTTTCTCTTGTTTAATCTACAGTGCTGTGCAAACTGGCCTTAATTTTTGTTTTAAACAGTGGAGCGCTTAGGTTTATGTCTCTCCATGTGGAGAGTCACAGATTCACAAAGAAAAAAATATGTATTTGTGCTTGCAAATACATGGGTCTTTTTATGCCATGAACAGTGCAGTTTTACTCTAAAGTTGCCTCAGAAATTTTCTGGACTTAGCTTGTTCCTATTGACTGTAATCCATGTTACCTGCTTGGAGGTGTGTTGTTAAGAAGCGAAGTTTTAGCTGTTAATGAAAGAATTTGGAGTAGTTTCCTTTCCTCTTTCTTTAAACAAATGGCAAAAAAGAAAAAACGAAAAACAAAACCAAAACAAACAAACAAAGAAGTAGTTTCTGAGGTTCTTTCAAGGCAGCGTAAAGGTCACTGGCAATAGCTCCCCTATAGATGCCAATGTGACATTTTGCCTGGATAGAACAGAAGCACGATAAGCTAAAAAAAATTCAAATTCCTCTCCAGATAAAGCTGTTTATCAGACATGACTTATTCCTTAAAATAAAGTACCGCATTTAACTCTTATCTTCTGCATCTTAACCGAAGCTTAGAGCATGTCTCCTGAATGCAAAAGACTGCAGAAAGATGAAATAACGCTGCTCAAGAAAAATACATGCGACGAGACGTGGAAGGGAACGTCTGTAAATTGAGGATTAAAGTAAATAGATGATTTGGAAGTGCAGTTTTCAACAGCTGAGTTTGAGGCTGGGATACTAGCCTGGATCTTCCACACAAGCCCACAGACAGCAACCCCGCCACCACAGAATAAGCTCTAAATTCCTTTTTTATTACTGAGAGACTCCTTGTTGTGCATGTGGAGGCAGTGATAAGCCCCCAGCAGTGCTGTGAGCTCCTGCACTAATGCTGGGAGCAGAGGCACCTGCAGAGAAGAGCCCCAAACAATAATTCTGTTTTTCTTGAGGAAAGATGTGCATTGAAAGCACTGCTACTAACAAGTGTTCTTATTTCTTATGTTGTTAAAAACACAGAACCTAGAGCTCTTTAATTCAGTTATACTTCAAAGATTAACACGGGGACAAGTACTGCCAGGAACCCAGGCAATTAGCAGCTTTGTAAACAAGCAAAAAAATAAGAAGAAAAAGATACAAAGAAAGGAGGTGGTGGAACAGATAAAGTAGGGGAAGCTGAGGAAGGTGGCAAAACCAAGCAGTTGTGCTGTATTTTTAATATTTTGTTCCTTCAAAGTTCTGTGTGGCTATTATTTTCTATTTTCAGTTCTTCTCTGAGGTTGGCACTGCTAAGGAAGTGGTGTTTTTTATCTTGAGCTAAGAAGCATAATCTGTACCAAAGATTGAGCATAATGAAACAGCATACTAAAGTTTCAGGGTAATTTCACCTACATCAGTGCCATTCCTCAGTTCAAGTTAAAGCTTTGGAATAAATGTAACTGGAGGGAAATATAAAACAACTTTTCCTCCCTGTATTTTTTCCTCAGAGTAGTTCATTTCTATTTGTTTCCCTGCAGTTAGAATTGCTGCCTTTCTGGCTATGAAGCCCCGAAGTAGATGGATTTATCAAACCTATGCATGCAGCAGAGCAAAGCTGCCATGAGGCATTTTCAGCAAAACTGTTGCATGAGGTGAGTTGAGAGCTATGTAGTATATTTCTAGCCCTCATGTAAGATACTGTCCAGCATTTCAAAAGCATTTATTTATCCCATTGTATTGGCCTAATAGTTTAGCTTGCTATATGCATATATATATTTCCAACATTATATAATAGAATATAGTAATAAATTGATCAGATACAGACAAGTACATTACAGTTTTCATAGTCCTCTCCATAAATTTTGTCTATATGGTCATTTCTTTTATTCTGATCACATTCAAACCACTGCTCTTCTTTTTTATCCATCCACCCCAATAACAAAGCAGTCTGTTCATGGAGACTCATTTTATGGCAGACATTTTATAAAGTCTGTAGATCTCCAACTATTCACCATTATATCCATGCATTCACTATTACAGGAGTTTGAGTTGATGTTCCCCGTGGATTCCTTCCAACTGGGGATATATTTTGTGATTCTAAGATAATAAAGTGTTAATATGTGAGCACTACACATATCCATTGTGAAGAATGGGGTAAGGGACTCATTTCTGGACAAAGAAAACACTACTAGACAGTTTTAATGTCAAAATGAGTTATGAGGTGGAGCTGCAAACTATCCTTCAAATCTCTTCCCCAAAAAAGAAGATCATTGTATTAAAAAAAATGAAAGAAAAAAACACATTGAAACTTGACAACTGGAAGAATGGAGTTCAGACAAGAACACAGACATGCAGAAATAAGACAAAAAGAATGGGAAGGCACAGATCAGGATCCTAAGGACTGGGCAGTAAGCTGATTGCTGCTACTTTGTCACTGGCTGTCTGTAAAGCATTTCCTTTTCTCCCCTGCTCTGTAAGTCCCTATCGGTACAGGGTTGGACCACATGGACCTAGAGGTGCCTTCTGGACTCAGCCATTCTGTGGTTCTAGGATTTCTCTCTTTCCTAACAACAGAACCAATCTTTCTACTGCCTTCCATCAAGTCAGTCCAGGTGGCCATCTCTTTCCCTGTTCCCAAACATGACTCCCAGAAACCACTTGTTTGGTTCTGCAGGTGAAACATGGGCTGAGCTTTGCAAGCTTTCCTAAGCTCTGGTGGTTTCACAAGGGTTTGACCATTTCCAATACAATGATGCCTCCAATCCACTCTTTTCTAAGCAGAATCATGGGAATTTTATGAAACATTTTATTGAAGTTATAGAGTAATATAATATGTACCACAGTGATGGAGGAAACCGGCAGATGGTGACATATGTAAATTTCTGTAAGGATTATGAACAACAAAAGACATTTTAGAAGGTACAGACACTCTACATCGTTCTGTTCCCAGTTCTAATAATGCCTTGGACAAAAAAAAAAAAAAAAAACAACTCCTTTTCATTATTTCCAGCTTGGCCTGCTATAGCTGGTGGCAGCTGTTTGGGGACTTTTTCTACCACTCAGATAATTTTGTTTGGCATTGATGCCTGAGTGGCTGCTGCAAACCATCTTGGAAACTCCTACAGAGTGTGTCCACATTACGCTTTTTTGTTGAGTACTTTTTTTTTTTTTTCCTTTAGTT
>PPHD01022680.1:0-12750 GCA_002909625.1 Bambusicola thoracicus | reverse complement strand
TCTTACATGATTTTGTACATAAAAAGGCATCTCTCTATACAGTATTTCAACATCTACTGTATGGGCCAAGACAAAACAAATTTTTATTTTTATTATTGCTATTCTCAGAGGTTAGACTACTATTTAGTCTTCAATTAAGTAGAAGGTATGATCTCAACATCTATACTCAATAGAAAGCTGAATGAATACTGTTTAAAGTTACATATGAATACAGTCACTTACTAGTAAGTTTTCTGCTACCTGCTGATATTATACTAATTTCTGCTAATGCAGATATGAACAACTAATTCTAGTGATGGGAAATAATTCAATAAGAATACTTAAATACCTAAATAAATTTTGCTGCTGTATACGTGTGGATAAGCAGTTAATCTGGACAGTGCAAGGGACAGCCCTGTGAGCACTTCTCTGATATAATATCAGTACTTGCTAATCCACATGCAAAACTGAATGCACCAGAAGAAACAGACAGGTTTGGCTACAATCATGGCTTTTTTTTAAGAGGCAGGTAAACTGACTGGTCATCACTCCTGAGAAACACTTTAATGAAAACAAGTCTGAATTAGTCTGATCCTGAAAGAATTGTTCAGTTATTCACTAAAAAACAGGCTATCCACTAACATACTATTTATCACTGAGCTATATACCAGTGCTTCCAGACACTTAATGCCTGATGTGGGAACTTAATTCAGATCATTTCACTTCAAAAGCAGAGGCCATTTACCCACTTGAGCAAGACGAGGATGTTTATTATTGAGTTTCAGCACAGATTCAAGGAGAATTGGCCAAGCATTAGAACAGCTGAGAGCATGACAAATTTTGCTCAAAAATGCCTGCATTTCCACTGCATGAGCTATAACAAGGATCTACCGTGTTCACAATTTTTCATCTAAAATTATTTTGCAGGTTTGTTATTATGAATTACCCTCTTAAATTCTGTTGGTGAAAGTGAGTATTCTTATTTGATCTATCAAGTATAGTCAGCGGTTGAAATGCTTTGAAAGAATACTATTTAAAAATTTCAACTAATACTTCTAAGCAGTTGGCTTACACTTCTGAACAATGCACAAGTACATACTGTGCTTTTCTCCTCCTGAGTGGAATAGACAAGTAAGCTAACTTATTTCAACATCTATAATTAACAGAGAGGTGAGTGAGTACTGTTTAAAATGATACTTTACTGAATACAACCAGCTTTGCTAATTTTTATTCCATGAGCAGTGGTTGATGTATCAGCCAATATTTTAATAACTTCCAAATGAACAAAAAAAATACGAAAACCTCCAATTACTTTTCACTAACTTTCATTTGAGTTTTGTTAAGTACAAAACCCATCCAGAAAATCTGTGGAAAAAACCCGTAGATTTTCTGTTGTAGCACATCACTAGAGATTTTCATTCAAAAAATCAGTGACAGTTCTTGATCGAGCTCTGACTTAATTCACCTCCTGAAATATGCTTCTGAATATTTTCCCTGATCCTGAAATAATCTTCTAACATGAGGTGCTTTTGGCTTTGGTAAAGGAAAATAGGCTACTTTTTTTTATTCTTCACAGTTTTTTCTTTTTTTCTTTCTTTCTTTCTTTTTTTTTTTTTTTTTTTGGTTGGTTCCTTTCCAGAGCTATTCCATAGGCAGAGATAAAAGAGGCCACACAAAGTGGACGCAGATTAGATATCTTAGACCACTACAGTGATTGGTGGTATCTTTTGTGACAAGCCATGCAACTTTGTATTTCTCTTCCTTATACTTTGTGCTTAAAATCATCTAAGAATTCTTGCAATTTGCTTTAATGAAAACACATTTGTGTTTCAGGAAGAATAGCGTTGCATCTCTACAGCTCATTAGGAAGTAAAAACCATACGTTCAATATGATGTGCAAGTAAAACTTTCATTTTAAACTGCACTGCTACATAATTATCCTGTTTACAGTCTTTCTTACAGCTTTTCTCACAGAAAAACGTAGATTTGGATTCTAAATGGAATGAAAATGCCAGAAAGCTTTGGCAAGAGGAAGGTTGCTGCATACTTAGGGATATTGCATGGAGAAAGAAATGTGTTTGTAATTAGGGAAACGCAGAGCAGTTCTGATTACATCTGAGAAAAGCCAAGTAGAGCAACTTTCTGAAGGATAGACCATGTAAGCTTAAGTGGATAAAATTTAGCTTACAGTAATGTAGTTAAAGGAAATACACAGATTCTCACAAAGTTGCTTTTAACAAACCTGCTCTTTCACAATCTTCTATAATTCATTTCTTCTATAATTGATTTGTTCCTGGATTAAAACATGCATACTGTTTGTCCTGCAAGTTTCAAAGAGCCTGGCCAATTTTCTCTCAGAATCTGTGAGTAATGGTCATAAAATTCACCCACATACAAAAAAAATTTAGTTGAAGTTAGTATAATGTATTCATTGAATTAAGTGGGCACTAAGTAGACATAATTGACTATACTGCCCTATGAAACAGTTTTGAGAAAGACTGAAAAAGTGCTTCTCCCTCATCTCAACAGAGCTTTTTCATATCTACTTGACCCTTGGAATCCAGGCACCTCTAAAAAGCATCACTTTAAAATTATTTTAAAACACTCAGTTGACAAGTTAGTGTGGGGCTGTTTAGTCTCATACACTCCTACCTTGACAAGAGCCCAGAAAATTATACATGCTAAACTGGTAAAGTTGGAGAGCTGAAGCACCTCAAATATTGAACTAACAATGCCCCAGAAAAAGTCTACATAAGGATTATCATCTTGAAATGGAAGTTCTGGTTGTGTGACGTCGATTGCTTTTTATATCTGACCAGGGGGCTAGTCGTGTGGAGCTTCAGACTGCACAGAAACCTGCATTTGTGATGGATTCAGAAAGTTAAAGTTTCTGAGTCAGTTGCTTGCAGCATTCTTTTCCTCAACAGTTGGGTCAGTAAGCAATTGTTACAAATGCTCACAGCAAAATCCCATGTGCTGCAGGTGCTCGTTGTCCTCCCTCAGGCCAACCTGTTCATCCTTTTTTTCCAGATCAAATGCAAGTTCCCATTTCTATAGTACTGAGAGTATGTGAAAGATTAATTAGGCACATTCAGCATATTTTCACTGTGAGTACCTGAAACCAGAGGCTGGAAATTCTCAAGTTTTTGGGTACCAACCAGTAAGAACAGACCCGGAACCCCATAGTTGATGATACAAATCACAGTACTGTAGACCAATATATTGAGAAAAGTTCAGGAAAAGAGGTTTATAGCATTACTAGTGTAGATTGTGAGAGACCATATTTTCATGGCACACAGCACTAACAGATGTGGTGCTGCACTTTAATTTAGTGTGAATAGCCAAGTTTCATCAAAGCACTATTATTCTGAGAAAATGCCTGCCTGGAGATTGTTAAGACTTTTGGCTTTTTAAAATTTAATATTCAGGCCTGACTCCTCCCAGTGGCCAACATTTCTATCGGTTGTCTTACCATCAAGAATTTCAGGTCCTTTTTCATGAGGATGGTGACCAAAGTCCTTAGAGCCCCCTATGTGTGACACCTAAGAGTCTGATTTGTTGTTAAATATGCAAAGGAACAAAATATTTCTATTTAGAAATAATGAATGATCTAAAAGAAAAGGGACATATTTTGGTAAAAAATAATTATCATGGAGTCAGAGTTGTTTAAAGCTCATGACTAACAGCTCTAGAAGGCTAACTCACATTCATAAGAAAAACAACCTCTGGTATCTTTATATAAATGAGGATGGAACTTTGAAGAGCAAATGGCAACAGAAGAGGGAACAGTGAAACAAGAATGAAATCCTCATCCAGAGTAGAAGTTTGTTTTTATACTGAAGTGAAAAAGGTCTTTAAATATCTTTTCCTATCCCCTTCCGAACCATATCATGTTCAATAGCATATTTAAAGAGATGCGCTGATGCTACATATTAAATCCCAAAATTCTGCATGCGTTCTTATGTGAAATTCACCTATGTGACTCATTCTTGCTATGAAGTGAGGACTTATATTTGGCACTAGGTACCAAACCTGCAATTATATTTGCAAGGCATAGGAAACGGTGTCTTCAGTTGGTAAATTTGTAACAGTTTCCTTAAAGAATGTCATGGCATGTAAGCACATAATTTCAAGAAAATGCTATTATACCTTATGGTATAATTCTCCTAGGTTTTTTCTCTGGTACCATATATGCTTATGTCACATTTCAAGTCTACCCAGTATAGTGTGCTTGCCATTCTCCACCTAAAGAGAGGCATGGATGTGAGGAGAATCCTTACACTGCTTTTCCAAGTATGACAAACCAGACAAGATTTGTGGTATGTCAGGACTACTGTAGATTGGCCTCAGTGTTGTTGGAATCTTCTTTTGTACTCTGTATGATTTTAACTTTGGTCAGAATTCTTACTATATGGTACAAAGGACAAGTGGTATAGAGTAGTCTTCAAAAACTTGGGATTACTTTAGAGGATATACAGTAAAGCATCTGTCTGGAAGCAATTAAAAACTAATATAAACTTACTGTTTATTTTAATCAATCAATCATTCTCACTTTCTCTTGGTGTTTTTATACTGTTTTAATTTTTAAAATCTTAGCTGTCTATAATGGCTTTTGACTTGCCCTTTCTTTTGCTTTCACAGATCAAATCTTTCACAGGTTTCGAGCAGTGTTCTGACATACATTTCAAATTTCTTTACACTACATTCTTCCTATTTTCTTTTTGTTCATGATCCAAGTATAAACACTGTCAGGTCCACTTAGTTATTTACATTATACTTAAAAATATCTTTGGATGAGTGCAGTTAGAATATTTATTTGGTTTCTTCCCTTTTCCCAGCTCTTCACAAACCAAAACAATGCTCACAGTTTTCCGAGAACTGAGGCGACACAGGTCCAGGTTTAAATCTCAAATGCAAAGAAGGATATCATTCGAACTGAAACCAATACACTGGTTTATGATGAGAATTTTCTGATTTCCAAATGCATTTTGTGAGAACAGCTGACATGACTAAAATGCATTATCTTTCTCCAGAGTGCTTGTACTCTTCATCACATGTTGTATCATTTTGCATTTGTTCTTTTTAATATAATAAATGGATATGTGCATAGAAGTAAAGCATAGGCAGTTGAAGTATGCTGCTATCAATATTCAGCTGAAGATAAACTTACCAGTGTCGTTAACAGACGTTTGCCTGAATAAAAGATTGAAAAATGAAATTCTTCATTTAGCCACTTTATTAAAGCTTTTAAAATCTTGGGGTCCAGTTCTTAATCTCTTCCTCACTTGCAAGAATAAGCACTGAGAATTTAAATTGCATCAAACCAAAAAGTGATGCAGAAGTGCCTTCTTCCCTATTTCTTCAGTGCACTGAAACAATAAAATAGAAGTACTGTCTCTAAATATTTATTTCCACCAGTCTTTAGGTGCTGTTTAAATATTGACATGATTCAATAGCAGTTCTGTAGAAGCTCAATCTCAGGAATTTGCAAAAGTGCCAGGCAGAGTCATATTGTGGTGAACTGTCTCTGAGTTCTGCTGATACGTGAAAAGCCATGGAGTAGTGTGTACTGGAGCACCACCTTTTAAGTAATGACATGATTTATTTTCACTAAGAATTTCTTAACTTGGAAATATCTATAAACAAAAAGAAATCCGATGTGTGAGCTTTTCACATTATTTTCTCCCTCCCCTGGATATGGTTATTTGCACTATTTGTATTAACTTTGAAAAGTTTTGTGCTGTCTGTTTTTGTAATAGGCAGTCTGTTTACCATAAATTACTTTAATTTATAAGATTACATTATAAAATATAGACCAAGTGAGACAAATACATTCTAACTCAGAAGTTTCAAGAACAGCTACACTGTTCTACAGTTTTATGACATTCATTATGCCCTCAGAATTGAAAAATCTTTCTAAACTCCTAACCATCTGCTCCGAGTAAAGCAAATGTTTGTGCTGCTGCTCTCCGTAATCCCCGTTTCCTTTCTCCCACATCTGCTACTGACCAGGCCACTTCTTGATTGTTATGGAGTGCTCAGATTGAAAAGATGCAACAACTTCAAAATGAGAAGATGTCATTCTTACTAAAATCTTTTACTTAGACTCTAAATCAGGCTGCAGGAGCCTTCGGGTTTCCTTACTGATTTTGGGCAGCTGACTGAATCTCTGCAAGCTTTGATGTCCTATCAGTGAAAGTGAAAAATATTGTTTGGTTTTAAGATAATATTACTGTTGTATATTTTAATTAAAAGCATTTGTTTGTTGTGTAATATGAGGGAATAATATTATCTTTTGAGGCTTATATAATGAAAACAGTTTAAAATGTGAAGAAAACGTCTCAGAATACTGTCTCAAAATGCCTTAAAATGAAATGATACATGAATTGCCATTTTTTCTTTTGGAGTATACAGAACCTTCTGATGCTTGAGTGTTTGTAGACAGTGAAATAATCAGGTGGTTGAATAAATCTAGTAAAGCTTTCCTGCACTTCTGCTAAACACAAGCCTTTTACCTGCCCTGTATACTATATTCTGCAAGTGCTAAACATAGAAGCTCTTCTTACTGTAATGTTCTGCAAGCATTTAAATGTCAGGAGAGAAAACTTATTAAGGCTTTCCCATGTATGGAAGCTTCCACTGGTATAATTATATAAATCAGATTTATATGACGTCTATAAACACTACACTCTACTGTATCTTGGCAGACACGTTATTTAAATTGATTCCAAGATTTCAGGTTGCTGAGCACTGCATTTTGCATGCCCTAAACACACTGGACACAAAAAAGACAAAAACAAAATGCAGTCCACACCTCCACATAGACTCGTTGGTACTGAACCTCTGCATGTTTGCCTTTAGCATTTTTCATATTTTCTTAATGCTTCAGCAAGTGAAACAGCCTCAAAATTGATTCCGAGGAGAGTTTGACAACATAAACTTCCATGTGCAGATGTCCCTTTTTGAAGCAGGTCTTACACTGTTTCAGTCTAATGAAGCCACAGATCCTTTAAATTAATTGCTCCTGCTTTTGAGGGATCTGCTTGTACCACAGGACAGACATTTAGTGGTTTGTTTAAATATAGTTAGAGTATGGCAAAACTACTTGCTGCAGGAGAGTGAAGGACACAAAGGTCCCTTGACTTATGGAGGTTTGATGTGTCAGGTTGATAACAAACTTGCTGTTCTGAAATGATATAGACATGATGATAACAACTGCCTGCAGAATTTATATGTGCAGCTGCATGCAGAGCTGGCTCTGATCTAAAAGTTCAGGGCTAACTTCCGAAGGGCCTAATGCCAGTATGGTGGGCATGAGATGGCACTCATGACTCCATTAGTTTCTGATACCATTGGCACAATTCAAACCATTTGGATTTCAGCAAGCCAAATGGTGAAGTATGGCAGTGATTGTAAATGTCTGCAGAGTGATTTTGGTGACAGCTGACCAATGCATATGGCACATATGAAAATGTGGTAGAAATAGGTAATTTCAGGAAACATTTACAAATACAGTGGAGTCAAACTGAGGTGCGGTCATATTTCCATTCTGCTCCTCGGTGGCCTGTTAGGACACCTGTGGGGGGAACAGTCATCTGGCACAGATCACCAGGGTTGCAGGTGCAGCTTTGGAATGCACCAGGGAGGTGGACAGCAGCAGGAGGCCGAGAAAATCTTGTGATACAACAAGTTCAAGCAGGGACTGCATTTTCTCAGTAACACAATATGTAGGTTGTCATGTAGCCTCTGACTGTAGGGATGGCACACGTGGAGGAGCATATCTGGAGTTTCTGTTCCTGTAAAAAATGCACCATTCCTGAACTGTCTGCAGAATGTGGAGACTAGAAAGCTCTAAGGATCAAATATTTGTGTTTGCAATAAGCAAGGAAACAAACAAACAAATAATCTAACTTTTAAGGTAAATGGAAGTGTTTATCCAGGCAGTACCTTAATATCATTGTGCCATATTACCACATATTACATATTCCCAAGTTGCAGCTTGTACTTTCTCTTTAGACCTATCACAGTTTATTGTAGCTAATAACATAAATATCATCAGAGTGTGTCTACAGTGATGTGAAATGTGATGGGTTTTATTTCATGTAGTTTACTTGGGTTCCAAAATGTCTCCTGTGCCCTCCAATATTGTTTGGATTTCAAGACATTCTTGGCCTACTGGAATACGGAAGGCTTAGAAATGTTTGGTTTTAGTTATGGTTAGTGGCAGATTTTGCATGATTCTTCACGACTGTTAGGAATAAACCCTGTTCATTTGAAATTAGACTTCTGTTTTCTTCTTTGATTTAGTATCGTGTAGCAAACTCTAGCTTTCTGAAAACATCCATGCTTTATGGGCAGGTTTAACCTTTTTTTTTCTTTACTTCAGCACCTGCCAAGAGCTGAGGTATTTTCTAAGCTGTGATTAAATGTGTCGCTTCTCATTATTCTTTTCTTCTTGATGACTGTTTTAAAAAAACAGAAATACCAAGCGCACAATTTTCCAAAGGAAAACTATGAATACCTGGTTCGCAGGGAAATCCATCTCTTGTGAATGTGTAAATGCAAATCATTCTTCATACTGAAAGCTCTCATGCCACTGTGCAAATGCACAGAAATTAGTTATACATCCAGGCTGAGGCACACGGAGGACTGGCTAATTCCGCTCTCAGAGGTCCACAGAATTGTTCATTGGCACTGTGTACAGAGCACATTTACAAATGAAATCCTTTATCACTGTAGACCTTTTCCTAAATATTTTTAGCTTATGCAATAGCATCTGGTTTAAAACAGGAAACAGACTTATAGCTAAATGACTTTTGCACATAAATATTTAAGACTATATACTGAAATGTGACACCACAAGTTATCACTTCCCGGTATGCAGCCTCTTACGCTCAGTTTTATTTTGGCAAATATAAAATACCACAAAGACATGATAAATGTAACGTCCTTTTCAGAAAATGAATTAAGTTCTAATATCACCTTGGAATGCTATAGTCATTAAGCAGTATTTCTGTTTTTAATGATTTGCTGTTGTTTCTTCGGGAGTGGCCTTTTTTTCAGATGGTTACATACTGTCACATTTACTTTAAGATCTGACCTAGTTTGCTCCCTCTTCAGTTAGTGGGAGCTTTGCTGCAGATTTCAGCTAATAGTTTGTACTAAAGGAATGTGCAATGCTAAGAGCATAAACACTATTTTTTCATGGGATACCTTTAGCTTTAGAAATACATTAAAGAGGAACATCTTATTATTCTGAATACAACCTTTTCAGTTTTGGGGAGAAAGATTTAGAGCATTTATGTAAGTGATCACACTGGTGACTGGTAGATGCTTGCTACACGAATGTCTTTGTTTTTAATTCCCTTCCTCTATCTTGCAACCTTATGCCATGCTTTTATTTGTCTCTTTCTTCAGTGTATAAACAGCACTGCCTGCTGTTCTCTATGCTCTCTCTAGGTGGCCCATCTCTGTTAAACAACTTGGGATGTTTTACTCAGTTTTCACTGGTCCCAGACGACTTCTGCCAGATTCAGGGTTTTGCATTGGGTAGTAGAAGGACGTGGTAGAAGCTCATATGAAAGCATGAAATTCTTCTGGATGTCAGAACCTTCAAACTAGTCTCTCCAGATTTAGGCATGTCTTCAGAGATGATTTGGTAATCACTTCTGATTAATCCTAATGAAGGCTTTAGTAAGCATGAATAATTAAATGGTTAATGAGACCTTCATTTTGCACTTGTTCAGCATGGGAAGGATTATTGGTACTATACTCTGTTAATTAGACAATGTAAGATGTGTAAAGAGATGTAGGTCTGCCACTGAATTATTCCCAAGACATAGATACATCTCAGATAAGAGAAGGCTTGGGAAAACTACAGACTGAACAGGTTGCCTGAAAGGCAGAAAAGACCAAATGAGAGGAGAGGCAGGGGCAGTATGCAGGTGGCTGTGTGCTCAGTGCCTCTGAGTGTCCTGAAGTGGGTGAAGCTCTGCCATTGCACTGCTCTCAGCTGTTGTTCTGCTCCAGCTGACCTTGACAGTGTTCCCACCTGCCTCCTACAGCCGTGGAAGGGAGAGAAGTTGTGGAAAAAAATGCCATTTTCTTTTCCACCTAGCCAGTGGCCTTGATCAGAAAAGGATCAGAGGGAGCACTAGTATAGTCAGAAGGGTGGAGTGTAAGAGCCATCCCCTCCAACTTCAGAAAACTTTATGGCTCTGTTCACTCACATTTTTAGTGTTAGGTAGCTCAAGTTCATCTTAGGCACAAAAAGTATTTGTGAACAGTATTCCCTTTATGCTAATTCTAAAGAATATCACTTATAATATAGCCTAGGGAATGCATTGTCTTACCTTGGTACAACTAAATCCACCGGTAACAGCAGTAGCAGTGGACAGGCAAGCCTACAAAGGAGTGTCTAGGTGTTCTACCACTCTGATAAAATATTCCATTAGATTTATTCAAAACTACATACATAATTTATTGTGCATTTCAATTCAAAATGATAGCTTACTCCGGATGATGGATGATGCTTTAAGTTTTATGAAGAAGTCCTGAAATGTTTATAATTTCTGTATTTTTGATCATTTGTTTTTCATTTTCTCTTATTAAAAGTGAAAGTTAACTGTGTTCATACTGACTGCCTTCTTAGCACAGCACAGTTTTACCTATATTTTGAAAACTAGTAATAATTTTAATGGAATTAATATTTAGAAAATATTGTAAATTATCCCGCTTTTCCTATTTGGACCAGTCTTGCATTGAAGTCAGAAGTGACTGACAGAGCTTATATGTGAAAAGAAAATACTTTCACTTTCTGGAAATATCAATCATTCAGTAGAATATTTCTAAGTAGTAATTCTTTTTAATCAGAAGGGAAATGTACATTTCAGGAAACTGAAGAGGAGAAAGAAGGCAATGTGATGACTAATTGTTTTATACCTTTCCACTAAATTTTAGCAGATCTGAGCTTGAGCACTGCCCTTGTTTGCTCCACGCTGGTCAGATGATAAGGATTAATTTGCTGTGACTTATTTGTTTTGACCTTACTATGACCTTTAGGCTTTTTTATCCCTTTTCCTGACACTGTCTGTCATCCACCTTGGGCAGCTAAGTATAACTTCAAAGCAGCATTCTGTAGGATACTTTGTTTTATTGCATAGTCATTCATTCCAGCACATAAAAGATCATCTGCCTATAAACCTTGTTGCTGAAAACAGGAGTAAAGTGCACCCATTTTAAGCTTCCCAGGTTATGCCTCTGGGTGTATGCTCCAAAAGGAATAAAAGAGGTGGTATATACTCTTTCAACTAATTCGGTCCATTATGTAATTTAACTCTTGTAGGAAATTCCAGAGGAACCTCCATCTATATGATCTAAAAAATGCCCATGTTGTATTTAAGGGGCTGGGTTTCATGCATTTTCTATTGTGTTTAAAGCCATTTTAATGCTAAGTTGTCACACTTCTGTTGGAATATTTTAACCTATTTATGGGGTTAACCTATAAATGTAACCCATTTACACGTGACCAGAGGTAACAAACTCATAGAGTTCATGTCTGACTTGGACACGTGTATGTATTGAGAGCCTTTGGTGTCTGAGAAGAAGCTGCACAGCCGAGAAAGATTATTTAGTTAATAGACAAGTTTCACTTCTCCATGCTTGTAAATTACAGGAACTTTCCAAAGCAGACTCATCTGCTGGACTCTAAGTTTACTATGCATGCTTTGTTGTCCAGTTGTCCAATGTGAAAAACACTGGCCTTCTAAACCAATTTCTAGATCATTTTTGCTTTTACTTAGGCAAAATTTGAGAACATAAAATCACAGAATCATCAAACAGCTTAGTTTGGAAGGGACCTTAGAGATCGTAGAGTTCCAACCCCCCAGCTGCTGGCAATGATGCCACTCACATTGTTAGTTACAAACACATCCTCGTTTTCAAGTGAATTTTTTTTTTTTCTTTCAGTGGATAGAAATCTCAGACCAGTGGGTCTGAAACTGTACAACAACATTGATAACATAATGTCACATCTCCTATAAAGATTTAAATGACATTAATCTTAAGAACTGAGTGTCAGGCTTCCTGTCAGAATGAATGAACTTACCTCGTGTGAGCTCATGCCATGACCTCATATGGTGAGAGAAACATTTATTATCTTTTCGGTGAGACATTTTTGATAATACTTCAAAGGGATGAAGGTAACAACAAGGACCATATCACAAGAACCATGTGGATTTATGTTTACTTTCATTTGGCATCTTCTCTTTGTGATTTTCCAGGAATTTTACAAAAGTATTTCTGTGGAAGTTTGGAGAAGCTTACCGTGCAAAGATTGATGTTTTTTATCTATCAGCGATGTCTCAGTATTTTTTTTTATTATTTAGAAAGAAGGATTTGAATGAGAGGAGGCCTGTGCCAGATTATTATCCTGCATTTTGCAAGTGAAAACTGTGGGAGGCTTACCCTTTACGAAGATCTGAAGTAAATACTTTATAAAAGGGCAAAAGAATAAGATATACAGTAAGAAACTGCTGAGGGATTTTGCTAAAGTGCGTAAAAGGATTATGGTTGGCCAAAAAAAAATCCTCCTTTGGAAAATATTCCTTGCATAGACCTGAAGAATAAAAATGTAAGGCTTTTTTTTTATGGTTAGCAGTTAGTGGAATGGCATTTGATGCATTAAAGGTACATTGGCTTTTTTCTTTCCTGTTTCCTCCACTCCTCTCTTTTTTCTTTTTTCTATTTTATTTTATTTCATTTTATTTTATT
>PPHD01022679.1:180-12750 GCA_002909625.1 Bambusicola thoracicus | reverse complement strand
ACCACAGGGTACATATGTTCCTATTTCTATCAAGTAAATTCCATGTACTAATAAGCTGAGGCCAAATCGGTCTCCAAGTGTTTATGATAAATTATCAAGCTATTGTCTGAGAAGACAAATCTTACACTCCAGATCAAAAATCTGGAATCAAAACATCAAAAAATCTGATTAATGACTTCTGAAATCTGCAAATTGTAGCAATGGCTCTGAAATGGACCAGACTGCAGACTGTAGGAAGGGAAACCTGGCTGGTCAGCAGTTTCTCTGTTTTCTATTGCACTGAGAGCCAGAACAGACAATAAACATTTGCTGGACTGCCTGCAAATCTGCTTTCATGTTGCTTCCGTCACAGCTAGCATCTCAATGTTATGAGTTTCATTGGGTGCCAGGTGTTTATGTCTCGATGAGGCAGAAGCAGCATTATAACTTCAGTCATTTAATATTTAAAGCCTGATTAGGTATTTCTCATTTAATCACATATATTATTAATTTCAATTAAATCAGTCTCCCCACGCCTTCAACCAGTCAGTGCATAGAAGTTGGGTTGCCAAGGAAGAATGATTGCCAAATATTCCAGTTGAGCTGACTGCATTCTGATTACTTAATAACATTCAACTATGTGCAGAATTTGTCCTTGCTGTTAGGCACACAAAGCTCTGCTCTACTGAAATGAAAAAACTTCCCTTGCCTCAGAAAAGGTTCCACTGTATTGACTTACACTGTGGTTTGTGTTCCAGGTAGTTAAAGAGGTCCATAGCTAAGGAAAAAGGCTCAGCTTCTTGCTGTACCCACAGCACTAATGAGCCAATCAAAAGCAAATGGCAAAAAGCCTACTCTGAGGAGCTGAATTTAACTCTCCTGCAGAGGTTTGGAGACGCACATTGGAGCCTCTCGTGGGACTGGTGTGTCTGGTGACACAGCCACAGCTCAGCAGCAGAGCTGAGCCGTTAAAGTCATCGAGACACAAACAGGAGAGAATGCACACATATTCCTCACCACACTGATGGGAGCAGTAGGTCTGCATGTGAAAACCTTATTTAGGTTGTGATATTCCTATCACAAGGCCCTCCCAGGTGAAGATGCTTTGCTGGAACGTCATCACTGAGACCTGAGTGAGGATAGCCCCCTGCTTTCCCTTTGAAGTTTCAATGTGTTCACTGTCATTTTGCCTTTTAGGGAATTAAACACCTCTTCCCTTTCTCCTGAAATCACTTTTCCACCCCACATCATGCCAAGCTCTATCCCCAGGCCTTGGGCCTAACTTCTGGGAGCGCCCGAGCTTCGGAATGATGCCTTCGCCCTCCTTCCTTCCAGGGGGACGGGGGGGCCGCTATCTCCTCAGCGTTTCTCCCGTCAGGCCCAGGACAGGTGCGGCTGCCGCCCCCCGCAGGAACCCTCCATCTCACCCCCCCCTCCCCTGAGCCGGTCTGCGGCGCGAGGCTCGTCCTCCTTTTCTCCCTCCCTCCTTCCTCTCTCTCCGGGCCGCGTCTCGGCGCGCCCGTGGGCTTGGCTTGCGGCCGCTGCCCGCGCGGGGCTCGGCGTGAGTCACTCCGCCAGCGGCGCGGAGAGCCGAGCGCGCAGGCACACGGAGGCGGTGGGGGCGGGTGGATGCGGGGCGGCGAGCGGGCGGGGGCGACTGGCAGCGGCTCCCCGCCCGCCCACTCACACATGCTGCCGAGCCGCAGTCAGCTGGAGCGCCGCTTCCTTCCCAGCCGCCGCCGATGACCTCTTCGCCCGCCGGCAGCCGCTGAGGAGCCCCGGCGTTCCCACGCGGGCAGGGGATGCTCCATCGGCCGCCCGCAGCCCCGTGCAGCCCGCCCGTCGCGCAGCAGCCTCGGCCGCAGGGAGCCGCAGCCCGGGAGGAGCCGCACCATGAACCCCCAGTGCGCCCGCTGTGGGAAAGTGGTCTATCCCACCGAGAAAGTCAACTGTCTGGACAAGGTGCTGCTGCTGCGGCGGCGGAGGGGAGGGCGGGCGGACGGGCCGGGGGCGAGGCGGCGGGGAGCCTGGCGGCAGGTGGCCCGCACCGTACCGGGGGCTGCCGCTCTTCGGCCCCGCCGCCACTCATCAGCGCAGGGCGGGCGGCGGTCGCCGTGTCACCGCGCTGACGCAGGGCTCGCCCCGAGCTGCGCCGCGGCCGCAGTGGGCACCCGGAGGGGGAACGGGGCTCTGGTGGCGGGGGGTCGTCAGCAGCGGCCGCCCGGGACGCTTCCCGAGGGCAGAAGTTGACTGCGCAGCCCGTTCTCTGGGCTGGCGGTGCCTTCCCCGAGTCCAGGCTCTGGCAGCCGCTTACGCAACGGTGTCTCGGCGGTTCCGAGGGCAGCGCACCGGGGTGCGGCAGAAGCGCCCCGGCCCTGCCGCGACCGCTTCGTAGATAGATAGCGCTCCGGGCTGTGGCACTACGCCCAGGCACCGTCCCCGGGAAGGGATGGCGGTGGGAGCTGCTGGAAGGAAACGCCGTCTAAACGTATTAAATGCACTAAATGTAGTTTCTGTTGTGTGTACCAAAGAGCCACACATCGTGTCCCGGGTTTCTTCTCCTTTTAACCAGACCAAAATGTCCAACTCCTGCTTCGGTTATCTTTAAAACAATTCTGGCGAGGTCACCGTGCTGAGGTCTCGATAGTCACTTCAGCAGAGGATTTGCATTTCTGAGAGTGTTTCAGATGCTCCGTCAGTTTTGCATGAAAGTGATTCCTTTGATGTAGTTTACAGAAATCTATGACGCGTGGCCAAAAATATTGACGTATAACTGTGTTTTTACATGTCCTGTACCCTTAAATAGCTTTCAAAACATCAGTATTGTAAGTAATGCTACTTTACATTTCTTTACAGTACTGGCATAAAGGATGTTTCCACTGTGAAGTTTGCAAAATGGCTCTGAACATGAATAACTACAAAGGATATGAAAAGAAACCTTATTGCAATGCGTAAGTATTGTAAATGTCAAGTCTTGCAGAAATGCACGTGAAAGGAAAACCTGGCTATGGATGTTGTCAAATAGGTATAGAGTGCTGTAAAAACTTAATCTAGGATGGAGCAGTGCGGTCCAGAACAGTCTGTATCTTTTCAGATGGAGTATTCTTGCATTCGGGTGGCAGAAGATGAAGACGTTTGATTATGATGTGTTTGGGCAATGTTTTAATATCAGATCTCAAGATACAGGTCCTTTCCTCCCAGAAAGTGCTGGATCTGTTGCTGACTCCTGTTACATTCATTATTGACCTGCTGGGTTACAGTTATCCGTTATGCAGCTCTCTGTTAAGGGTTATGGACCTGATCAGCATTTTGTAATAAGAAAACAAAGTCCTTCTCTGTTGTGTAGTTTACCAGAGGCAATATCCTGTGGCAGATCGTGGCAACCTATTTTTAAAACTGTTATGTTGTTCACGTATCTCAGATTACTAAGGTAGATATTCACACAATCCCTGCTTCTGGTGCTTTGTGCTATTTTGTATTTTGCTTTTCTCTCAGATTTTGATAGAGCAAATGGATTAATTTCAGCTGGAGAGTGTAATCATGTGGTATTCCATTCCAAGATGTTGTTGTTATTTGGGTTTTGAAGATTGCTTTGATGCTTGGCTTGCAGGTACTACAGAAGAGACTTTTGACTACACATACACACATATCAAAGGCATTTACTGCTCTTTGTACCGTGCTCCTAAGATTTGTTACATGCATTTCAGTATGCTTTCATCTTCAGAAACACTTATAATGTATTTTGTTAAGAGGGTATTTCTAAAGAATTTTGAACCAGATTTGATTGCAGTATTATTTCAAATGGTATTCATATATTGCCATTGTTTTTATCTTTACCTGCTTAAATATGCATATATATATTAAGAGAGAGGAATTGTAAACTATAGGCATGTTGTAATTTTTTTTTAAAAGAAATATTTTCTTACAGTCCTCTTAAAATGTTTGTTTCATGTTGAAGTTGACAGACCATGGCTGGCCTTTGCAGGATAGTTCAACAGTATATACTCATTTCTTCCAGGCTAAACTTGAAGCCAGGCAATGCCTATTTGTCTGAAATGTGAGTTTTGTTGTAAAAACAAAAATGCTGTTCTGCCGGAACTTGAAACACCTGTTTCAGTGTGCCTAGTTGTACTTCAGTTGCTTTAGGAGCGTGTGCAGTTGCACACATTTTAGTTTTCCTTGAAGTGCTCTGCAGTGTAGGGGTGTGACATCAGGCCTCTCGTAACCTTGTGTGGCCAGTTGGCTGCAGGGAGGGTTTCTAAGAAGGAAGACTTGTGCTTCAACAAGTGGCATGCTAGAAGATGAGCCTGACCTAAAGCCTACTGACCCTAGGTGGGGTCTGCTTTTGGTAGCATGTGAGTTGAGGTTTCAGTACAGGCTTATATAATTTACAGTGGTTAAAGCTGTGATGACACTTTGGTGCCTTTTACCTAACTTTCTGGTGTTAAATCTTAGTGGTGATGCTTTGACTGCTTGATCTTTCCTTCTTTTATGCTTGATAACAGTTTTCACAAAGTTCACTTCATGCTGTGCGTTGGGGTTTCCATGCTGTGTTTATTTCATTTCTGTTGCAGGAGAGTTTTTATTTTATGTAGTTATGTTGCATGGTATCTCTTTCTATTCATAAATGAGGGGGAGTAAGGATGATAGATCTGTTGCATACTGTTCAACTACTGTTCTTCCTATTAGCTCCTTTAATAAGTTTTGTGCTACAAATCCCTACGTTTGCGATGTCTCTTAAACATGTTGTATGAAACAGGAAAAAACAACATAAAACCACACACGCACAAAGAGGTTTATTAAATAAGAGAAAAAAATATGTATTTTTACATATATATAAACAATGTATACTTTGTGTATATAAGGGTGGGATTTTTTTTTTTTTTGAGATACTTTAAACAAATAATTTAAATGATTGTAAGAGTCCCACTGAACAACTTATGGAAGACCAATGTGCATTTCATGTTTTCAATGAAATCTAATATCCTTCGAAGTAGGAATATACTGTCTATGCAAAGCTGTGTTTTGAATACACAATTTATTTAAATTACAATATTTTGACACAGTACTCTTGCATCTCAGAACTTCCTTATTTGCAAAGCAGATGCCATTATAGTTATTTCAATTATGATGCGTCTTATCCAGGCTTCATTAGTATGAGGCAAATCCATTTTTATGTTAAATACTGCTTGATCAGAAAATCAGAGAAGAAAAGAATGCAAATTTACTCACACAAACACCTACAAGCATTTGACAAAGAACAATTACTCTTAGACTGTTTATTGAGGCCATCCGTCAATAAGAATGTAATTTGTAGATGAAAGTGAAAAAGTAAGCACTAATTTGAATAGGAGAGCATTACCACTAAATTATTTAATGTGTTTGGAAGCTGTGGTTAGCTTTTTGTAAGGACCAGTTGGAAAGCAGGGATCTGCATTCCTGTATCTACCTGTTAGTTCAAGAGTTAGATAATATGTTGAACGTATTTTGACCTGTGAACTGGAAGTAGCCCATTTTTTTTTTTTCTTTCCAGGTGCTACAATTAATATTTTTTGTGTATTAGTAAAAAACAGAAGTTAATTTGACTGTGAAACATAATTGCTTTTCCATTAATACAAGAAAAATATGCTGATATATGAATGTTTCACTTCAATTTATACTTTTGGCGCACGAGGACAAGGGCTAGAAATTAATGGATTAATGTGGACTAGTGAGCCAAGAAGTAACATACTATGAAATACTTCAGTTTCAGCATTCAGTAGAAAGGAACAGAAAGACTGGTTAAAATTCTGCTTTTCTAGCAGAAAGCAAAGGCTTTTTTTTTTTTTTTTTTCCGGTCACATTTCCTACTACTGGCTACACGCATTGCTCCTGATACGGATACACTGACAGCAGAAGTATCTACTGGGTAGCAGAAATAATACAGATGAAGAGGCTGTGTTTCCCAGCATTGCAGTTCTGATGTTACTTTTGTAAAATTATAGATTTATAAAAGATCTTGTAACTAAGTTAAGAGGTAAAACTTTAAGTGTGCTTACATCTAATATGGCTTTGGTGAACTTCATGGAACTCGATAACAGAAAGATCATTCTTTTAATGTCTTCATGAGTCTTTCCAGTTCTCTTATCTAAAAGCTTACACATTATTCTTCTCGCTACCTTTTCTATTATTTACATAACTTGTAAACTGTTTAAGTCAGAATAGTTTCTACTTGTTTGTGTGGTGCCTTGAATGCTAGGGCTTTGATCTCAGCTGGGACCTCCAAGCATTACCGTATTCTCATGATTGTGATATTATGTTTCTCTGTTTACTTGCATTCATGTTTCACTTGAAAGGCCTCATAGACAAAAATTTTGAATGTTTGTCGCTGCTTAGCATTTGGGCACTTCCAGGTTCAGCATGTAACTTCAGTCTTGCTTTCCATTTGTTATGTGACTTCATACACATTGCTTTGCCAGAGAGCTGCCTTACTAGTGCAATAATATTAATGAGACTAAGGGCATAGACCTATAGTCCAGTTTTCCAGTTCAGCCTGGTGCTGTGCACTTCTTGAAGCAGGTGAATTAGCCATGCTTTGTGTCTCTGAGTATTCACATAAGTAGTAAAAGAAGGATTAAGACAATTAAAGTTGCTTTTGGGTCATGCAAAGTCTTGGTAAGGCAACACATCTTTAATGCAAATGGGAACACCTATTATGCTTCAACACCTGCAGATAGAGCATATTAAATACTTGTTTAATATATATGGAAATAGCAAAAATAATAATTTTCCTTCTTGTCAACTCAGAGCTGATTCTTTTCAACTGCAAATAACCAAACTGATGTTAGGAAATGAATGGCGTTTTGGCAACTAACTGTCTGTGTACTAGTTCTCAAGCTTGCTAAATGATTGAATCATGTAGGATGGTTACATGGTAACTTATTCTTACAAATATTCATATCAATACTTTGTTTTCTGACAGATTCAGTAGACCAAAACACAAGTCTGTTTCTTTATGTGAAATGTAGAAGCTGAAATGGATATTTTTGGAATGTGCTCTCTCCATGTTAGCTATACCTGCTGATGGAAACAGACTCCCTGCATGTCTGAACACATCCAACAGAGATGTAATTTTTAATTTCTGCAAATAGCTTCTGCAGACCTGATATACTCACTTGCCTAAGGCAAACAGCCTAACAATTGGAATAAATCCTTCTAAAATGGTTGGTATCTAAAATTTTGCTAATCACCCACACATGGGGTAGCTTCATTCAAGTTTTTATTTATGACAGTTACCATATGGAATGATTACATAACTTTGAAAATTAAATCTACTACCATCAGTCTTAGCACGGGTTATTGACATGAAGAAAAACTCATCATCACTTTATTTTTTTCCAGGTTAAATTTTTTTTGCCAGGAGGAAATAGATATGCAAATATATTCAAAATACTGTGATGTTAGAAGAATTGTACTACAGGTTAAATTTACAAATGCAGTCAAACTTCATGGTTTAAAGTATGATAGGGAGGAGATGAAAAATGTCAGCTCTTCTATAGCAGCTTGGAAATGATAAAAACATGGTACAACCTTTTGGGCAGTCAGATAGGTTGGAAGTGGATGGAGTTGCTGGCAGTTATTTGGAATCCATGGAACTTCAGAAGTGGATTTTGATTTTAGCTGTGAAACATGCAAGAGTTTTCTTTCTACCAGTCAGGAAACTTTTAAAAGGTGAACAGGTATGTGATGATATGATTCATGGTGAAATTAGCATTATCTTACTTTTCAGCATTGATTTAAGTGGATGATTATTTCTCAATTTAAATGCGACAGGAAGAAAAAAGTTGGGTAGGAAGTAGCAAGAATCACCCTCGTGAAATATGTTGAAGTCACTTCTAAGATTTACAGGAAAGAGTGCAAATTCTCTTTTTGAGCTTTTCAGCTGTTTCAGATAATTAGTTTGTTAAAAAAAAAAACACAAACAAGGTATTATATGGACCAACCCCAAAAGGTCATTCTTATGAAAGGAAAGAACTTGAAAATTTCTATGTAAACCTTATTAGGAGGCAAAGATTTGCGCTTATCACTTAATTAATTTTGTGTATTGAAGATTTTTTTGTCTTAGGATGCAGTATAAAATGGACAAATAACAGAACTATTAGAAAAGCAACTGAAGTCAGAGCCAAGTGTATAGTTTACGTCTGTTATTTCTGGTTCGGCATCCTGTGAAGTACAAACTCCTGTATTTGGAAACATTTATCGTGTCTCCTGTCAGTCACATTGTCTTTAAACAGCTCTAACTCTTTCCTCACAGATTGTATTTTCTGTTCATTCTTGTTTGTCTACCTTTAGTTATCTCTGAAATTTCCATGTATCTGATTTGAACTGTAGTACTGAATGGAGCGTTACCACAACTGGTAGAAAAGTGTGCCCATTCAGTTCTTGTGTATGTTTTCTCTTAAGACCCAGTACAGCCAGTATAGTGTTCACCACTTCCTTATTATTATTTTTTGTCAAGTCATATTCAGATTGTTGTGGGCTATGTTTTTATCTTCCTGTGCAGAACTGCTGCCTCAATGCTTGTTATCCATTATCTGAGCAGTTGATTATTCTTGGTTAAGCATGGGATCTTCTACTTGGTTCTGATTCCGCTAAATCTTCATTTTTTTTTTCCCCTAGGCTGTTTCCCCAATTTGTTAAATTCATTTTATATTCTAATTTTGTTCTCTAATGTGCTTACAGTCCCATCATACCTACCTATCAACCTTCCCACTGGAGAGCCTGCAAGCACATTGCAAACTTAATAAGTGCAATCTTCATTTTCACATCACCAGCTGAAAGCACAGAATAGCATTGGGCCTAGTGTGCACCTCTGTGCAGCCTTCCTTTCTGACAGTTAACAGTAGTGAGTGAATTAAGTACTTTATCTTCTCTGCCTATTCATGATGTGCTAGATCACATGTTGAATTCTGCATATGAAGAAAGTAAATAAAACTGAGCGAATGTAGTAATTGCTAATATTTATGCAAATACCACTTAAATATGAGGAACAGCTACAGGCACTCCTGTGGAGCATACACAGGCTTCTGCTTCTGTGGCATTTGACTTGGTTAACTGAGCATTAAGCCCAAATTAGTACTTGATGGTATTGAGTAATGGAAAGGAAGACAGGACAAGAAGCCAAGTCTTCTTGCTAGGAGAGCTGAAGGAGCTTCTTAGGCAAAATTTATTTGAATTTCAGAAAGGTGTTTGATGTTTGTGTTTACGCTGTCTGAACAAGGCACACAAGAACAGTTGGTGAGTTGTTGAATGCTGTGCATGAGACTGGTGGTTACTTGCAAAGGACTCACTAAAGCATAGTCACCACGGACGCTGAGGTGTTGGAAGAGTTGGGCAATGTTTTGATCCCGGTGACTGTATCTCACTAATGGGATGCAAATAATTTTGCAAGTTCCATTTCAACGTGTTCAGCTGGCTGTGTCCTGGCCATGTGTTTGAACAAGACCTGCACACAACACCTCATGTACAGATGCTGGTGGTTGGGTAGGGAGGGAGCTCTGTGTGCTCCCTTGGTTCAGATTGTTGCAGGCTTTGGAAAGCATAGTGGAGTGCTACAGCTCAGCTGCAACCAGACTGCTTCCCTGCTGGTGCAAATGGAGTAGAAAAACTGCCCGGAGGGAGATGAGCTATGTTTTTTTCTGTTAGAGTGGGTGAATTCATAGACTGCAACTGTAGTGTCTAGTACCTTATGTGAGTGTAGGACCTGTGTTCGGAATTCTGCCAGTTGGTGTAACTGCTTCAAAGAGATGGTTACAATTCAGTTTTACTTAGGACATGGCTATGGCAAATAAATAGAAAATGTGCAAGTGAATATTATATACTTTATTTTTTTGTGTAAGACTACAATAAACATGATATTCAAAGAAATTTGTATGACATGCTTGTAGAAATCCTGATCGATTGCCAGTCTATGTTTTGGCTCATGTAAATACATGCTTTTAATTTCTATGGTCGTTGGTCACCACAGGCTGCAGGAAATTTTTCCTAGTGGGAGTATAGGCATCCCTTCAGTACCAACAGTCACAGGATAAAGAATGAGTATTCTTGGGATGCTGTAGCTAGACAGTTCCATTAATTGTGTTTGTCTTCGCTTGCTGGTATTTTAACTACTCTTTATTTTCAACATAATTTTTAAAAATAGGTGTAAGTTCTTGTGATACCTATCTAAAGATCAGTGAAGTTTCAGTTGTATTTAGTAAAATATTTAGGCAACACAACAAGGGCAATAGATGAAATTTTGTGATTCCAAATAATTCATTTATTTGCATTGCACTTCTTGAGCTTTGAAAGGGGTAATAACTGGTTGTAGCAAGCCTGTGAAATCTTGATGGTATATTTTGTTAGCAGTTTTGTGATTTAACTGTTTGGAGATCTTAAACTCTCTTAGCCATATAATTTCCTGTTGTATTTTCTAAGGAACGTAAATTTTTTTTTTTTTCCTGAATTTGAAATTCTGTGTTACTCTGTTAATAGTGCTGATAGTCATAAGTGAAGATGCTGCCATGACAGACTATTTCCTTTGTAAAGCTTGAAGAAAAATGTCTATGTTCCAACCTTTCATGTCATGTTGAATTTTCAGAGTAGGTGATATCAATACAGAATGACAACATTGTGCCAGCCAGCTCAGTGTCAATAGACAGGTTTTGCTGTTTACATACAGTATCATGGGAGTCTTGTCATAATTATCCAGATAACTTACAGTTGTCACTGAGGGTCAGTTCATGTTACTTGTATAATTTAAATGTTGTGGAGTGCTTACAGAAGTTTTGCCAAATCTAGATATTGTAGAAGTTGCGCAGAGCACAGAGTTGAGTTGTGTCATGTTTAGGTTCCTTAAAAATGAGGAGAGGTGACTGAAGAACTTGTTGAATAACTGGTCTGTCCGCATAGAAGTGAAATCAGCTGGCTCATTCTGCACATAATCGTATGATCTCTCAAAACAACTTATTGAAAAGCCAGGAAAACGCAGGTAATTCTCCATTCACGAATTAGACCATTTCTCCTCTCTTGATGTTAGAGTAGTTAATAGTGTATCAGAATCGCCCATGCTGTTTTCTTTTGCTTTGTTGTTGTGGAGGCTGAAGAGAATGGGGTTGTAACCTTTGTAACTTTTATTTTTATCAGGAGGTAGAGTCTGAATGATGAGCAGCGCAGAATGTTTCATCTCCTGTATTTCCTCCTCCACTTGTCTCTTCCACCTCCACTCCCCAAATCCTTTTGTTCCCAGTTGCAGTAGAGTTGTATGATTGTAGTTGATCCCGTAATATCTTAAGGGAGGAGGACATAAAAATATACCATCAATGTCACAGTTGGGAGAGAACTAGAGCAGCTTATTTTTAGAGATGAAAAAGTAATCGTAATTTGGCCAGTAAATGCTAAAGCATATATTATGAAAGCTTTTCTGGGAGTTGCAGAGGCACCTTCCAAAGAGTATTATAAAATGTAACACTATGTAGAAGCTGTGTGAATGTCCTTCTTTTAAGATCTTGCCTCACAGTTTCCAAAGATTCATGTGGGATTCTTTTTCCTTAGGAACTCAAATGTTTGGAGGTAGTCCATCATGTTCTGCCTCTTGAAGTGGCAGTGTTTCACGCAGGTGTATTGATGTAATGCCAATGCTGCATATTTAAAAATAAATCTGTACTGCATTTTAATTGAGTTATACCTCAGATATTTTTTTGAACTCAGCAAACTAAATGATAATAGCTGTTTTCATTTTGTTTTGTTCCAGTTTTACTCTGGAAGAATTCAAGACTCATAATACAGTTCCTTCCACTATGA
Source organism: Bambusicola thoracicus (assembly GCA_002909625.1). Lineage (NCBI taxonomy): Eukaryota > Metazoa > Chordata > Aves > Galliformes > Phasianidae > Bambusicola > Bambusicola thoracicus. The sequence goes on along the minus strand of PPHD01022679.1, from coordinate 951 downwards.
GAATACTATGAATAGAAATATTTTGGGAAAGATTAAAACAATAAGATACTGCTTTTAGATTAATTAAAATGAAATAACTATGCTTCGCAGAGGGGGAAAAGTGTTAAAATGAGATAATCTGCCTCAGCTAAAAAAAAAAGAAAAGAAAAAACCCAACACACAACAAACAGTACAGATGTTGCTTTATTTAAATGAAATACGTGAACTATTCCTGCAGAACAGTGTCAAGGGCTGTGTGTTCAACACCATAAATAGGGTGTTCACGTGCTGTATGNGATGAAATAACTACGCTTCGCAGAGGGGAAAAGTGTTAAAATGAGATAATCTGCCTCAGCTAAAAAAAAAGAAAAGAAAAAACCCAACACACAACAAACAGTACAGATGTTGCTTTATTTAAATGAAATACGTGAACTATTCCTGCAGAACAGTGTCAAGGGCTGTGTGTTCAACACCATAAATAGGGTGTTCACGTGCTGTATGACAATGTTTATGTGCATGTGTGAATGCAAGAGTGGATTTGTCAGGGCATAGAGAAAGAAAAGGAATCAGCAAGTGGCTTTCCAACAGCAAAGGTGCTTAACCAGTGGCTGGCCAGGAGGCCATTACAATAGCACTGTGCTTTCCATNGAAATACGTGAACTATTCCTGCAGAACAGTGTCAAGGGCTGTGTGTTCAACACCATAAATAGGGTGTTCACGTGCTGTATGACAATGTTTATGTGCATGTGTGAATGCAAGAGTGGATTTGTCAGGGCATAGAGAAAGAAAAGG
>PPHD01022678.1:0-12751 GCA_002909625.1 Bambusicola thoracicus | reverse complement strand
AATAATAATAATAAAAAATCCAAAGAATGGAAGAGTTGCTGAGACAAACCCACAGAATTTTTAAAGGTTCTCAGAAGCAGTAATTAAGGAGACAGGTCTCTGAAGAACTCAAGCCTATACTGCGAATGTCTCCTCAGTCCTGAAACTCTACTTCCAATGACTCAATATCAAGCCCATGGCTTTTAAAAGTAAGAAGGGATGCTCACAATCTGCATCTTAAATTCATCACTATTCTAAAAGAATGAATATAACAGGAACTTTCAGTTCCTCTGGAAAACCTGTTCAAAGAAGAAACCTCATATGCTTTTGAATTCTTGATTTATTTTTAAATCATGAATAAGTGAAGCTCAAATGAATATTTAGAATTCTACGATATCTCTCCTCAAAGATCAACTTAATAGACAGGCTTTTTGCTACTTAATATACCAACTTAGTACAGAAAGAGAATTTTATACTAGGTTCCAAAAAGAAAGCCAAAATATATCAAGTTCTGAATACACAGCACGTTGATACATGGAGCATAAAAGTTCACAACTTCCTAAATTAAAATCACATTTTTCTTTCCAACACCGTATGGCCAAATAAAGTGTGGGAAACATTTCATTCTGCTTATGAAATGCCATGAAGAGTTCCTAGACTTGCAACGGTATGTACCTAAGGTCACAGTATAGCCTGGAGCAACAGGTACCTTTGTACAAAATACACCATTGAAAGAAGGAGTTAGAAATAATCTCCTCTCCTACAGGAGGATGAAGAAGGAAATAGATGACCACCTGGGGTTTCCTTGAGGCAAACTGTGTGGGAACATCCTGGAGCTTTGAAACATTTATTTGAAAAATTATTATACTTGGTAGATTAGACTCAAATGAATGTTAGCGAGTGGCAATATGTCAGAGCACTCAACACTCCTGTCAAAGTGGTAATCCCACCAATAACCAAGTCAAATCTTGTACTATATTAAGTAACAGTGGACCAACAGCTTGCTTCCCTCCCCTCCCCAAGATATCACTTTATATCATGAAAATTCTCTGCCTCGGTTCCTATTTCAGCATGCACAGAAATACAGACACGCCTTTACACTGTCCCAGATATATCCTTAGATAATGGAAATTAAAACAAAATATCAAAATGCTCACTTACATATTCAAATATGTCTTCTATCTACAGTGGCTTATTATACTACCTACTTGCATGAGATGGTGGGTAAATACTGAGAGAGCAGATGGGCTTATTAACACCTGCAAGCATTATATATGTGTGAGAGACCACAAAATTTAAAAAAAAAAACAAAAAACAAAAAACAAAAACAAGCAAATTATTATTCCTAGATGCTGTTAGTGTTTATTTCCCTCCACATACTCCTAAGCCACAAGCATCCATTTTCAGCAAGTTATAAGCATTAAACCACCTAATTTGGCATGAATGCAGTGTAAGCATAAATGTCTTCTCCCAGACTGTGGATAACAGTAAATCAACAAGTAAGGCCAAAGAAAGCCATACAAATGGCTTGAGAAAGTAATTAGATTCACAAAATCAACCAACACAATTAGTACTAATTGACAGCTTTGTTGGCAATCTCAGGCAAGATGTCAGTTGTTCAATGGGCAGCAGCAACAGAGCACGCAGCCCCCCTCTGCGAGAGGTGGTCCCTACAGACAGGGTCAAGTGGGGAAACCTTTCCTACCATGACCTTTGCTGAACTAGTTTTGCAGATAAAAATAAGATCTTCACTTCCCAGCACTATGATTCTCCCATACCAGGTTTTCCATACAGTAGATTTTCTTACTAGGTTTTTCTTACAGTATCTGAAGGGAAATATTTAAGATACTTAGGAAATAGTGCAAGAGGGAATTCTCAGCTATTATTCATCTTCAAAATAATATTAAGGGATAAATATATAATACATAATAAATCCTGTAGTGCCCTTTGAGTCTACAGGCTTGATTCCCACTTCCATAACGTTTCCTACATAAATACTATATATATGCACTTCTATTTCTTTTACTCACTGACTAAAACCAGCCTGTCTTCACCTAACACATACTGGTCAAATATTGCCATTATCCCTTCCAAATCAAATGCAAACACTTACCAAAAGAAAACAAAAAAAAAAAAGAAAGAAAGAAAAAATTTCTCCAAATCCAATCCAGACCAATACTGTAAACAACCAAAGTTGTTTAATATAAGGGGCCTTATACTCATGACCTGACCCCCTTCGCAATTCCTGGACATAAAGGTTGCTTTATTACAAGAAAAAGAAAGAGTACTAAAACAAGAAAGTACTAAAACATAGGCATATGAATAACCTAAATAGCTAGCCTCCCAGATACAATGGTAATAACCCCTCACCACAGTTCAAACAGCTGCTGATGGCAAGATTGCCCAATGCATAAATCCTGGGAGGATGCATTACATAATCTCCAGAAGTCACTTGCAGGCAACATGCCTGTGATTTTATGTTCTTGCTTTTACAGGTCACTTAGCTCTTCCTGTAATTCTAAATCACAGTTAATAAACCTTCAGAGACTAGACCACGCACAAACAGAAGGAACTTGTGCTTGTCTTCTACCAAGCGACTTCCTGAACTACCCTAGTGCCATGCCATCTCTCCTTACATCACCATTACTGGACCATGGGCAGTTTGGAAACGTTCTTGCAAATGCCTTTAGCCTGACTGCCTTCTGATATCTGCTGCCTCCATTACACTTTGTGGTATGTGAACACAGAAGTCTCTCTCATCGGGTAGAAGGTCCAGATTCCCAACTCCCCCAGGCTAAGGAAATAACAGTAACAGTTTCAAACACACCTCTTTCAAGAAAAGAGAGCAACAAAAAGAAACCTGAGTTTTCTGCAGTCTGTTCTAGCACTGAATGGGGACAGAAAATCAGTATACAGGACACGTGGATTTACCACCTTCCTTCCCTCTCATCCCTCTATTTACATCAACACCATGATTCAGCTATCTAAGTTATCCTGTGATGATTTCTCATTCATAGAGCTGAAGATTCCCTCTAGCATACGTTCTGAAAGATTGGAATCTTATCTCCAATATGTCCAGCCAAGATATCACCAGATACCATGCAACTGGACAACTCCAGCTGCCATCCTGATTTGGGGTCAAGACTTTAACATAAGACTGTTCAATTCATAGTTCATAAACAGGTCCCCTTCTTTGCTGTATGAAATGTTTAGCCTCTTCTATACACCACCAGAACACTGTCCTCACTACAAATAACCCCATGTAGAAAAAAAAAGTTTCCACTACTATTACTCTTATAGGAAAGACCTTCTAGTGAGAAATGGGTCATCCATTCAAATAATCTATAGCTCTACAGTATATACTCTCTTTTTTGGATTTGAAATCCTGGAGAAATAAAATAAGCTCTCATTTTGTAATTAAGTTACATATCGATACTAAGAACATGGGAAATCAGGGAATATTCAATCAACTATTATGTGAAAGAGTTGACTCTAACTACTCTTTTAAAGTGTATTTATGTATTCTGTTCTCTGCTTGCACTACCAAGGTATACACTGCATATTCTAACAGGATGAAACAGAAACCTTGTTCAGCTGCTGCTTGTTATTCAAACTCTATTTGGGATGAATTTTTGTTAGGCAGAAATGGTCTCTTAATCAAAGGCATGCTTACTAAAAAAAAATAGCATTTGTCATGAAGGCAAAGCTGTATTTTTTTCTTTCACAGCAGGAAAGCTCAAAAGGGATAAAAGGATGTATATCAGAAAATCACCTGTAGGATACTCCATGAAAAGTGCAATTACTTTTGATACTGGATATATATTCTTGTCAATCACAGTTTACAGCTGGCAAAGAGAGGACAGAGGAACTTAACTAAGGCTAATCAGCTCTCAAGAAATTATCTCTTAAGTAGATCAGGTTTACACCGATTCCCATATTCTGCTGCTTTCGGAAAAAAACTACTCATACACAGAGAACTAAACCTCAGTAAGTCCAAACACTTAGCATTTCATTATTGAATGAAGCTTTTGACTTCTAGTTATACCAAAATATTATCGTTGCACATTCCAATTAAATAATGCTAATTACAATGGCTGCCACTCTGATAAAGGAGGAACACAATGCAAAACATTGGTTATAAGTTGATCAGAGGGCTGGAACACCTCTCCCATGAAGACAGGCAGAGGGAGCAGAGCTTGTTCAGCCTGGAGAAAATATGGCAGCGGGCTGACCTCATTGCAGACTTCCAGTACCTAAAGGGAGCCTATAAACAGACGGGCAGTCAACTTTTTACAAGGGTAGATAATGGGAGAACAAGGGGAAACGGTTGTTAAGTTGAAGGGAAGATTTTGGTTGGATATCAGGGGGAAGTTCTTTACTATGAGAGTGGTGAGGCTCTGGAACAGGCTGCCCAGAGAGACAGTGAATGGCCCGTTCCTGGAGGTGTTAAAGGCCAGGTTGGATGGGGCCCTGGGCAGCCTGGTCTAGTATTAGATATGGAGGTTGGCAGCACTGCTTGTGGCAGTGGGGTTGGAGCTTGGTGATCCTTGAGGTCCCTTCGAACCCAAGCCATTCTATGGTTCTGTGATCTATTTTCAAATTATAACTATTACAATAACTTTTTACTTTTCTTCCTACTACAGTCAGTGAGATTTTGGCCTACACCTCCAACCTTTTCCAAAATGCCAGAACACGTATCCTGTTTTGGTTTTAATTAGAAAATAATCAAGAGAAAGAAAAATAAAGGAAACTTAATTTAGTCTTTTAGTCAGGCAAAAAAAAAAAAAAAAAAAAAAAGTATTGCATTATATCAATCCTCAACTGTGAATCCTGTATATGTTTCCTCTTCCTGGAACGAACTTACTAGACTCACTGTTTTCACATCAATGGATTGAGTAAAGATGAAACCACACTGGTTTTTTTTCATCAAAAAGTCCCTATGATATCCTGATGCAAAACCATGACCTTAAATAGAGAAGTTAGAAGATAATGGCAGTAATTGCTCTTAGATCACTCTGGTTTCCTTTTGATTGAAAGATGCAGCTGAGAAATTAACAACTCTCTCAACCTCTATGTGAAGATAAACATACACATGCACACAAAGAAACTGAATAACAGGATAAGTCAATATCTAGGAAATCATACCCCCTAGAAATTAGCTTTACCATTCTTTGCTTTGAATGTAAATTCAAACAACAGCAGGGAAATGACACTAATGTAAGAGCCAAATGATAAACTTCAGGAACATGCCTGCAATATACACAACCATATAAATATACACACACAAATTTAAAAATAGGTAATTATTCATCTTCAACTGATTTAACTGCAAGGTTACAGGTCATAGCTTGCCTAATATACTATTTTAGTGAAGTCAACCTGCAAAGCAAACTTGCCAGCTGGTAGAGCTCACCTCTACCCTTTTTAAGATTTCCAATTTGCTTCAGGGAAGCCTTGAATGTACATCTCCATTATTCAAGCTCAGAAGAAATCCCTTCGCCCTGAAGGTTATCAGCATGCCACTCAGACTATTTTATGCACTACCATCTGAAAAGAAAAATACATTTCCTAAGTTCCTCCTCTAAATATATTTTAAATGATGAAGCATAGCAAAAGTGAATACTTCAGTGACAACTGGTTTGATAGTGAGAACTTCTTTGTTTCATACAGTACAGAAAATATTTAATATGAACACTTAGGTAATAATACATTTTTTCAAGTGGAATGAACATTTTCAGTAGCAGTTAAGAAATTTTACACCATAACAATGAAATCACCAAATACATTGTCAGAAACTAAAAATGCACCCTAAAACATATCATTGTTTTATGCACGGTTAATTTTGATAATTGTAATCCCTTCTCCAGGTAAAGACACATATTTAACCACAATTCCAGTAAACTGGTATGCCTATAAAGTTATATTCCACAGAAATATATGTAATTAATCTAACAATATGTGATTATAATCCTGTTATTTCTGACATGAAAGTGTAGAAGAAAATTTAAGTCTTCCAAGGGAAGGTCATAATTTTTAGTATATTGTTGATTATACTCAGTTCTTCAGCAAGACTCAGTGTGCATTATGCTTTCTACTTTCCTACTCATATTTCCCTATTCTCTTTCTTCTACAATTAGTTCAGAAACTTGTATTATCAATCAGCTCAACCAGCAGATGGGGATGGCACACCAAGCTGCTTCTTTCCTTAAGAATGGTCTCTACCCAGACACCAGAAATCTGTTAGGAAGGACTGCACTGACCTAACCTTTCTTTTTTTTATTAGTACTTCTTCCAAGGGGGAATCAAACATCTCACTGAACAAGGACCGAAGCAATGATGATAACTTCCCTGTTGCATCTGAAAGCGCTACACTGTGGTTAACATCATCTACTAGTGAGACCTCTGAGGACAGAATATGTAATCAGCAAACCTTTTCCTGCTACATAAATGTTCTGTATGGGCTAGGGGATAGGAGTGAACCAGACACACACATCACCCTAAAGGTATTGTGAAAAGATGAATTTAGTCAGCTACTGTTTTTATCACTCTGAGTAATTCTTCTATCACATCACTCCCACTTCCTTTACTCCTTCTTGCCCACTAGATGAACATCAACCATTCTGTTTCCCTGGAGTTGTTCCATATTGGTTGGTTGATTTTCCTCCTTTCCTATAAATCTATTTTAGGTCATAAACTCTGATTCCAAAACAACAGAATTGGTGCATGGGTACCTATTGACTCCTCCTTTCCCAGTGAGACTGTTAGGATCCATAACCAAACAACGTAACATTCACCTTGCAGGAATCAGCAGACACAGAAAGACAACAGCAGCGGTCAGCTCAGCATTCCTACCTTCTGAATCATCCTGTGGAGACCTCTACTCATTTCCATTAGTAATATATCTGGAAACTACATATATAATTTAAGCTTCTAAGGTAAAAAGAATGTCTAGGGCTCACAGTCACTTGATGCATTGAGAGCTCTTCCTTTAAAAAAAAAAATGAAAACTATATGGGAGAATAGGGAAATTGAGTTAATTAAGAAATTGAATTCATTAAAAATTAAATATCTTTATTTTCCTTGCTTTCCTTTTTGTCTGTAGTAGCACTGCTAAATATTTTAAATAGTTTCTGCTGGGCAGAACAAATGGATTCAAGGCCCTGCTAATAAGTCCCCCAAGTACAAATTACTCTTTGACAGTAAGAAAAGCAGCAAATGGGCAATTTAAAATTTATAGCATCCTTAGTATTATGTACAGTCTTCACAAAAATGCACCAAAAAAAAATAAAAAGCAGTTAAGTAACTGTCGTCCATTTGCCACACACAGTAAAGGCAGTTCCACAGAACAATTATTTCTGTTTAGCTCCAGTTGTCTGTAGTTTGTGGGGCTTTTCTTACACAGGCAAAGAAGAATTTCACCAGAAATCTGAAACTTGTTTCATTTAGGAACACATTTATGTGCAGTAACTAGGTGACTGATGACTTCATAGGAAAACTCCAAACCTACTTGAAATATAGGAAAACAGCTGGAAAGATTTCTACTTCCTGTGCAATCTATATACTACCAAGGAGAGAGAAAACACACACAGAGATCCTAAACATTACGTATTCTCCCAGAGTACTATATATGTATAAAATCTTACACACTGTTACATACATACAGCAGCTACAACATTTTGCTTTAGCTATAAGGAAATGCACTCAAAAGCAAATTATTGGGATGAAGATGATGGATGGTGACAGTAGCTTTGGGTAGCAGAGATCCTTCAACTGCTGGAAGGTGATTGAGCCCATGTAATCTCCAGGGAGGATTCCTCCTCCCCCTCCAGGGGATGCCAGCAGTCTCTGGCTGCCAATACACTGTCAGGAAGAATAGTGAACGAGGAACAGAAAAACAGTTAAAAATGCCTGTTCAAACCTTAATGCTCATCCATCCCCAAAGATTCGCAAACAGCATGCAGGATACTAATTCTCACTGTGTTGGAGTTTGCTAGCACGTGAGAACAGGCATTACCATTTCCTTTAAGGCTGGCACTGTTGAGCTTTTATAGCACTCCCCATCCTGACTTTGCTGACATGCTGCTTCCTTCTGACATTAAGACTGATGGTGCAGCCAGAGTAGGATAAGGATAAAACTGCTTCCTCCACCATAAGAGCACTGAAATTTCTCATACATGTTGTCCAGTCTTCTACCCTACCCCAAGCTTCTAGATGTTAGAAAAGCCACAGATTGATGACAAATACTGGGATAACCGCTCTCTCCCCACCTCAGAGCACAAAAGAAAAAGTAATGAGAAAACTGTTCATGGGCGTAACCTGTGAAAAGGGCCAAACGAACAATCACGTTAGCATTTAGTTTTAATCTGAGAAGTCTTCCGAGTTCATCTGGCCTGACCTGCTGCACAAAACCAGCCAGAGTACTTCATTTGAGAGCAGCCATACAAGAACACATTAACTCCTATCTGACCAATGCCTGTCTTACTGAAAGCCATCCAGTCCTGACTTGAGGAATTTATCACTGACTTTGGTTGGTTTGTTTCAGCACATAATTACACTTCCAATTAAAAAATGTGTGTCCAATTTCTAATTTGAATTTGTCTTCCTTCATTTCCTAGCCATGACTTCTCTTCATGCCTTTTTCCCATTACAGTATAGAGCTCTTCAGTACTCAATATTTCCTCTCTTTGAGAGTACAACGAATTTCTTTAAATGAAATATGTCTGAGAATACAAAAATGCACGCAAGCAAGCACACAGAATATGACAACATTATTAGTGCAAAAGCATGTCTATCTAGCAGTTGAAGTACATGCAGAATAACAGGGTTAGTCCCTTCCTTTTAGGAAAACTAATAACTAAAGATAATTAATTCGAAGACACAGCACCACCCTCCATTTTGGTCACTCAGATTCAGTGGCCACCTCTTCTCCAAATTATACTCAGTGCTTAGCTCTAGCCTTGGAACAGAAGTGAAGCCTGGCCTACCTCACTCGCCTGGTTATGGAATCTGATGGGATCACAGCTTGAAGTGATTACAGCTCTACCACTGAATGACAGAACAGATTTCCACTTTGTGGCAGACAAGTTCATTTCTTTGTATACCTGGCACATCTTGAAGCCCCATCCTAAACTGCTGACACTGGTAGTAAACGCCAATTTAAAAGCACTCCTTGGCACTTAGGTCATGCTTTGGCCCTGATTATGAAAAACAGTGCAAAATCCCAAAGGAAGGGCAATCAGTCCTTGCTAACAAAGCACTTACATTCACAAGCAAACTGCTCACTCAACTGTACACATCTACATGCACACAGTTGAATTGCCATACAAGCTAACAGCTTAATAATTATTATAAGCCTTAATGTGGGGTTTAGCTGGCATGCAGTGTTTATTTCTATATTGTATATTAACATTTTCTGCAAAGAAAAACTGTTAAATTGTCTCTTAGGAATTCCTCCTACTCATCTTTTTTCAACAGTTTTCACCTCCATCATCCCCTTCTCACACCTCATGTACACAGGGGATGGGGAAACACACTATTGTTTGTTTGTTTTTTCCTCCCCTGACAGGCCTGATACAAAACCCTTTCCATGTACTGAACTCTTAGCAAGAAAATTATTCTGGCATTTTTTTTGCTGTTGTTGTTTCTGTTTTGTTCTATTTGGTTTTGCCCCAACTTTTGTGTTAAAAAAAGTGCTTAACTACTAAAAAACAGAACAATAAAAGAAAAAAAGAAAAACACTTGTCTTAAAAATACATAAATCATGTTTGCAAATGCAGTGAAGACTTAAGAAATTTCTCAGAAATTTCACCAGTAATTCCTCGCCTACAAATCACCAGGACTCCTTAGAAATGTTCTTCCCTTGCTTTTAATATTTCTCCTTATGTGCTGAAATACGCTGAAGAAGGCATCGGGGGGGGAGATGGGGAGAGGTCTCCTCTCAGATAAGGGATTAGGGGAGCTGTCTTTCTCTAAGGAAGCAGACAGAAGCAGTAGAGGCACAGATGGAAAGAAAAGACCACCACACACTGCTGCACAAATCAGACAGACAGCTGTACAGAAAGGAAGATGACAGAATCTATTACAAGCACAAATGGCAGTGAGATAAACTGCGATACAGATGACGATGCTGTTTCTAGCTGCAAAAACCAAGAAATAATAATATTCTGGGGGTAACGTGTGAGGTTCTGAGCAGCAGATTTGTTTTAAATGATACAAATTTATGCCTAGGCATATAGCATCAATTGAAACACCAACTGAATGTGTTGGCTGCTACATGAAACGAGTGTGGGAAGGTGCTGCAGACATGCAAAGTCCATTTTATTCACGTGCACTATCTTTGCTTTTCACCAAAAAAGTCAAAGCCTCTGAATTCTGCTTAGCTTCAACTTGCTTTTATACCAAATACATATAACTCAAAGGAAAAAAGAAAAAAAGAAAAAAAGGCCAGATGACAAATGTACAGAAAACACATGGCCAGGGATTTTTACAAAGGCGTCCTCGCTCTTTGCAAGAATTTTCCCAGAGAAGTTGCTGGAGTAAAGGAGAAAGGCAGGAATGCTTTTTACTTAAGGACCTTCTTCCCTTAAAAGAATTTAGCTGCTTTATTTTTGATACCTCCAGTGTACAAGTACACAGCCATAAAATAATTTAATGCCAGGTAATATTTAATACTGTTAGTTTTTTTTTTTTCCCCTCGGTGGAAAAAAACAGATTTCTTGCTCTCAGCATTCTACTTACCAATAGGTTTGAAGTCAATAATGTTGATAAACCACATCATGAGAGACCAAATTAAGAAAACTTGTAAAAATACTGAAAGGCACAGAGGGAAGTTTGGGATAATGCATTTTATTTTTATTTTTTTGTGAAGGTCTCCTCCACCATATTCTTAGGCAAAAAACAAGCATTGGCAATTCTGAAATAGTAGAAGATTAAAAGCAGTGAGATAAAAGAAAGTACTATTTAAGCAAGCATGGATAAACACAAAACCAGAGGATAAAGTGAATGTCTTGCTATATAAATGCTAAATTCCTAAGAAATGAGCAGATTGCTTAAATATCAAGGGGAAAAATACAGGGGAAAAAAAAAACAGCTAGCAAAGGTGCTAACCATCAGGAAAAGCTTAAGGTTAATTCAGATAAATGAATTAAATGTATGAAGTAGTATACAACCTGTGGACTCAAACTTCTGTCCCACTCAGGACTGGAAGTGCAGTATTTATTATTTAGCATACCACTAACAGGCTGGGCAGGTGGGAGCAATGACTGCTATTCATTTTGTGAACTCCAGGGCTGATAGATCAGGAAACACACCAGCATTGGGGAGATTTCAATGACCCCATGCAGATTAGTTAAATGTTGTATTGGGGCACAATGTCAAGACTAAATTTTCACTGCTTCATGAGCAGCTAGCCAGGAATCTTCAAGGGGAAGCAACTCTTCAGTGTGTCTCAGCAGGGCTGTCAGTGAGTCACTCAGTAATAGCGATCACTGCCAACGTAGATGCAACATCTGTGCATAAGCAGAGAAGCCAAAATATCTACAGTGGGAGTGGATTCAACCAGATTTATGCACAAAAATGAGAAATCTCAGTTAAAAAATTAAAAAAAACTGAAAGAAACAAAAGTACAGGTAAAATATCTGAAATGCCTTTTTAAAGATACTGAAGCTCAGAAGAACATGATTAACTGAAGTAGACCAAAGAATGCCAAAAAGGCATGATTAAAGAAAATAGTGACTTGAAAAAAAACCTTGAAGATGAATTTTTAGCCAGCTAAAGATAAGGGGGAAATAAATCCTTAGATAAAAGTATAATGAAATAAGTCAAAATAAAACTTTGAAAAACAACTTGAAAAAGTTTACATTGTAATAATAAATCTTCTGACAACCTATGAAAAGCTGTGGAGCCAGTGCAAGAGCAAGGTGAGAAAAGAGCATCCAGAGATGAGGTCACAGCAATAAAGCCAAGCTCATGCTTTGCGTCTTTGCTCACTCTGGAGTGGCTTTGAAGGGTTCCCACATCAGAGCTCTTCTTTGCTTTGGCTGCATTAAGATATGCCTCATATTAAAGTGTCAGCAAAAGACATAAAACACAAATCAACACCAGTCATCTGCCCAAACCAGATGGTATTCATCCAAATGTTCTAAAGGAACTCAAGGATGAAATCACTAAGCCATTAATTGCAAAGAGTATCTTCTCATTTAAAATAACATTTGTATTAGAGAAATGGATATTGCAAATATAGATTTCAATTCCTAAAGGTCTCCAAGACCAATTTAGAGAGGTGCATGGCAGTAAAGTTTGATGTCAGCACTAGGAAAATTAGTAAAAAACTATTCCAATCAGTAATTTAACACACAGAAATAAAATGCACTGAGCAACAGACTACATGAATTTGGGTAGGGAATGCATGACTCATTAACTTCCTAGGTTGTTGTGTTTTTTGTTTTTGTTTTTTACAGAATATCTGAATATATGAAAAGGCAAATTCAACCAAATAGCCTAAACTAAAATGTTACCTAAAACGTTAGGAAGACAGTCCACAAAATATGCTTCAGTAACTAACCAGTTAGGTAAAGAAGATGAGGGGACAGGTCTTCGTTTGGAAGAGTAACTATTGTAAAAATGGGAAACATGTTTTGATTCATATTTACTACTGAGAAATGTGATCAAGGAAGTCCAACAAGGAATATGGCCAATGCTATTCGATCTATTCACAGCTATAGAAAAAGATCAAGCACTAGCACAGGTTGCCCAGAGGGGTTATGGACTCTCC
>PPHD01022677.1:0-12753 GCA_002909625.1 Bambusicola thoracicus | reverse complement strand
ACCTTGAAACTCTGACAGCTGTTACTGCTTTTTCTCCTTCAAGGACTCACAAGTTAAAAATAAATTAATTTGGTTTACATCTAATGTATTCACTTCACTACACTTATGTATCTCACTTCACTACAAAAGTAAGATCACTTGAGGCATTAGGAGTAAAATTCCCATTATTTTATGATTATTTTCTCCACCCATAGATGTATTCACACCCAACTTCCCTTACCTATTAGTTGGTTGTCTGAGTTGCAAATAATGCCAAGGACAGACAGGCAACAAAGCCCAGTCATTACGGATTCTTTAGAGGTGTCTTTGAGCCACATCCCTTCACTGAGTCTCTTTACAGACATGACCTTGTTGCTTCTGGTCCTCAATTAGCACCATGTATTAGTGCAGAAGCATTGCTGGGTGAAAGCTATGCTTTCACAGGATAGTACTGACCCAGTTGTGCAAGAGCCAGTTCACATCCACGTGTTTCCTTTTTTGTCTTAATGTCCTTGACATTCATTACCCTTCAGCTGGCTATCTGGCTACAAATGAAATAGAATACAGTTTTATTGACTGAAGTTCACTGTTGTCTTTTCCCTAAAGAACTAAAGCATAAAAGATTCATCAAAGCATGGCTATGCTTGTTTTATCCAAAATCAGATCACAAACAACACATCTGTAAGTGCTAGTGTCAGACTACCAACATCAAACACTTGGCACGCTTGCCATAACTTGCCTTTGAAAGCACTGCACAAAAATTGAATGTTTCCAATGCCTCTTTTGGAAGAAACTCATCTCTTGAAACATGTTCCCTTAAGGATTGTTCCCCAAATGTAGGGAAGAAAAACATGATTTATAATTTATTCACAAAAAAAGTTTCAGATCTCTAAACATTAAGGTATTTAGGTGGGTGTCATTTTGATGTGCTCTGGGGAGATGAAAGACTTACACTTGCCTAGACGAAGCACTATCCATCTTCAGCTGTGCCTGGTATTGCTATAAACATAGCTGTGCTGATATGTATACATTTACACTTGTATAGATGATTTTGGCCAGAGAAAGAATTACACCAGTAAAAAAAACTTGTTATTAATATACATTTTTATCTCTCTCCAAACCAGCATTATGCCAGCATATATATACACTGGAAAAATAATAACACTCTTAAGCAATTCCAGTTTCATGATTATAAGCATTGCCTGTTTCCTTTGGTGGGGACTCAAGCAAATTTTAATCCCTCTTCTTATTTCAAGGATGAAACATATAAAAGCGGATTGTTCTCTGTTTTCTGCAGAAAACAATGTATGGTATGATCCATTTAATGCCTTGAAATAACATTACATGAACAAAAGGAAGTTGGATTTGGCATGTGACACATTCATAATTCAGTTTTTCATTGTATCAAATCTTCCATTATTTTTAACAGTAAATTGATGTTGCAGCCCTTGCTTAAAGTAAAATAATCTTTTAAAATAATGGAATATTTTAAGCAGATATTCAAGGCAGGAAAAAGCTACATTTGTTGTGCTTTGAAGCTGAGGAAAGTCTTGATCAAATGGAAGTCAGCAAGAGACTTCCCAGAGACCTTTGGACGTGTTGGCAACTATTCTACAGGGCAGGTGCAAGCAGGTGTGCATGGTCAGGAGACTTCCCAGGGCAGAGCAATCAGAAAGGCCCATCTCACCCTCCCTTGCTTTCTCCATCCTCAGAAATATCTTTGCATATTCAGATGACTCCTAAATCTTTTTTTTTTTTTTCCTGATTGTAAGAACTGCTTAAATTACTAAACAATAAAGCATGAGCATGATGTTCAAACCTTCATTTGCTATTGTTAGGAAGGTTATTTTCTAGGATTTTTTGGCATCTTAGAAAATTTCTGCTGCAGCTGTGAGTACTTCTATTTGAACATCTGAAATTCCATAGCTATCAGCACATTAACTCAAGCCTCAGTGACTCGTAAATCTTTCTCAACATTTTATTTCAGGAGGTCTGAAGGTTCAAGCATGAGATGGAAATTACATTTTGCAGAGAGTGGAGTGGCATGACTTAGAGACAGGCAAACGGTTTTTCACTTTAAAAGCTTGTCCAGGTACATTCTAGAGACCATTCAGAAAAGCAAATATGGGTTTTGAGCTATACAGACAAATACAGCAGGTCTTTAATAGAAAAAAAAGGCGGAGACATTTTTATCATTAGAAACGACATCAAACACCAGAGATATCTGAAGATCCGAGACAAGAACACATTGTCTAAAAATCCAAACTTGAAGGCAGGCACAGGCCAGAAACAGCATACACCTTGCCAAAAGCTGGTGACAAGCAGACCCACCCATCCAAAGAATGCTGTTTCAATTCCCAGTTCTTCAGACTCACTTTAACACACCCTGCAGACAGTGGGATGGCTGCCTGCAGGAATTTGAGGCTATGATGGGCTATATGAGCCTATGTAAGTGCTTTATAAACATCCATCCCAAGTTGAACTATGACATAGGTGGTCCCTGGACATTGAGAGCCATGAGCTACTCATGCCTCTTTAGAGAAACAGGTTTGTTTTTTTTTCTACATCACTACTGCATGAGTGCCTTAACTCAATCAAGCACAACTCCTGTGGGCATCCAACCTTTGGATTTGTCTGACACACTGGGTGAAGAGGAATTGTCTTGGGCTGCATATAAAATGGATAATATAATTAATGCATATAAGTAATAAAGCTTTTTTTAATTTATTATATATATTTTTAAATTGAGATTTAGAAAAAAAGAGGGCAACAAAAACATAAAACTAACAGATTAGACATCTATATGACTATTTGTTTGGGATGCATGGATTTGAAACTTCCCAAACTTTAGAAAACCCAGATCAGATCTTTTGCTTTCAGTTCCATCATCAGCCTATACATTAATTGCCATGTAAAGGTTTGATCCCCATAAGAATAATTTTTGCCTAGAATTAGGCCCAGGTAGGCCCATCACTCTTCTCACAAAGCACCTTAAATGAAGATGAAGATGTCTCTCACTGACAAATATCAACACCATCAAGGCACTCATCTAGATAGATAAGATAGTTATATATTGTCTACACACTAGGCATCAGGTAATAACAGACAATTTTTCCATAGCTTTGCTCCACAATTGAGTGATTTTTCAGTAGCTATGCACAGTGCAGTACTCTGTCACAAAACCCAGCAGAAGCCCAGTGGTTTGGACCCCTTTTGATGAGCCAACTTGCACTTTGACGTGGACTTTCTCTTTGAAAGAAAGTATTCACAGAAGATTGAGTGGAGCTGCAGGTGGGAAAGGCTTCAATGACCTCTGTGAGAACAGGTACGTATAAACAAGGATGGCTGAGTTGACTAAGCCGTGGAAGGATTTTCATCCCTGGAGTACTCTGTCAAGGATTTAAAAGAGATTTCACTACTTCCTTATGATTTGCTCTGCACAGAGTTGGAACATGACCAGATCAGGGGAAAACATGGGACAGGGACTTCATGACAGAGACTTACAGAGCTACTGGAGCCTGAGAACCCTACATGAACTTAAATGCTGATCTGCTATCAGGATTTTGAAATAAATCCATATTTCCAACTCTAGAAATGTAGACATCTAGAAATCTGCACTGATAGGAATCCAAGTTCTGTGAAAGATATGGAAAAGCTCCAAGAATCTACGTTTGTCATTTAAGCACCTTTTCAGACTTTGTCCTTTCCTTTTTATCTCTGACACTGATGTTATTCATGGCTTGCAGATTTTTATAGCAAAAGTGACATAGTCTACTATGTACAGTCAATAAAAATTCTATCAGAACTACAAAAAGCAACAGTCTTTTTGTTTTATTTTATCTTAAACTATGAACAGGAATTCTGTGTTATTTAATGGACTATCCCACAGTGCAGGGAACTGCTTTTGGCGTAGGTGGAAATATAGTCCCAAACTCCTGCATTTATTCAAAGCAAATTCTTTCCAGGTAAATACAAAGTTTCAGGATGAATAACAAAGTTCATGTGGATAGGTAGCCTTCAGAGATATAAATTCTCTACCTCTGCTTCCTGAAAGCCAGCTCTGGACCTTTTATTGACTGTGGGACCATCCTCTACAGTGAACTTTGAGGCACAGGCAGCTGTCAGCACATTATGCTTTTCAGAATAAATGATAAAAAGTCAGATGTGGGACACAGGTTGCATTTAGGTGCTTAACTCCAAAACAGTGGCCTTTTGGTGCCTCCATTTGTACCAGTAACTTATAAACCTGGTCACTACACCCTATATATTCTCTAGCACTGACAATGCAGAAAAGTCCTACACATCTGTTACCTCAGAAGACAACACATATACTTCTCTATCTCTTATATATTAAAGATTTTTACTGGACAAGGTTCTTCATTGAAATGCCAGCACAGGATTTGGCAGTTCTAGGGTTGGTTTGTCATCTCTTAATGTGGTAGACAGAGCACTCACACAGACTATGAAACACCTACTTCTAGTTGTTTTCTTAGCCTAAAGAATATCAAATACACGTGTCCCAGGAATGAGATCTAAACACTGAACTGCTGGAGAATGACTTCAAAAACCATTCTAGTCAGCTAACTTTCCCTCAAGTTATAGAAGAGTCACTAGGCCAAGTGAATATTGTTATTTTTTTAAGTTTAAAGAATTCCTTTGCAACACTGGACATTGGTTCCACTTCTAACTGTAAGCTGTTTAGGTATCTTGTCCAGTTCCTATGGACAGTGTAGATATAGGATCAGTCCTCAAATGCAGTAAAGTTGGAAGTGTCTCCCCATCTTTTAGGGAAGGTACTCAACCACTAGATTGGTGTGTTAATTAGACAAGCTCAAGTGTGATGAAAACTTTCTGCAATACCATTCTTAAACACATATTCTTTCTTTCATCTTTAGAGGGCCACATTCATATTTCATTTAATTTCTAATTTGCCCATGCCACAGGCACAGAAAAAAGACACACTCCATAGTGTGCTTTCATGTTTTTATAAAACTAGTTGAAAATCATGAAGCTAAAGAGATAATAAAAAAACCTGATTTTACTGAACTTTCATTCTCTTGCAAAATATTTCAGCCAAAGATGTTTATTGTTAAGCAATTATTTTAATACTCAGCTCATATTTACACTGAGTTCATTCTCCTTACTCGTGGCTGGTGGGCTATCACTCCCCATGCTGTTTTCATCTTTAAATAAAAATCTAGTGGGTTTTCTCATAGTCACCATATGGCCAAACTTAATTATTCTAAAACTTTCAATATGATTTGTTGATCTAAACATTTGACTTCTCATTCAATACTGTTGCTCTTCAAATTCAACATATTTTTAGTTATTTTTGAAATTTAATGCCTTTCTGATTTTATATATGAAATCCTAAAACATTTGACACTGGATTTATTGTATTGTATTTACTGTTAAAAGTTCATTTTCACATTTTGATCCCTGTTAAAACTTCATTATTAAAGCTAAGATTTCAAAACATGTTTCTTCAGCTGAGTGTCACAGTACAAAGCAAATCAAATGAGAAATTTAATTTAACCCTTTACCAAATTTAATCTTATTTATTCATTCTGAAAGCACTTCAGTTATCAAAGTACTACATTCGATTGTGGTTTCTGTAAGTCTATACAAAGTTGCTTCCAGACAGAACATCCTTGCTCTTAGCCTGGTCAGTTCTTGTTTGAGTTACCTTTTCTCTCCATTTTTATCAGGAGAATATAGAATATTTTCATATTCTAAGGAAGCAGTGCTCAGATAGCTGGATATAGGCAAGATGTCTTCTCCATCTTCCTCAGGTTCTGGCAAGTGCTTTGACTTCAGCGTTCTTCAGTTTCCATTAACATAATAAATAATGTCTTTTAGTAAAGCTGGGCCAAGCACCAATTTTTACAGTACTCCTTATGTTCATCTTCCCTTCCAAATTGGTACACTGCCATTATCATTAACCTTGATTTATGGTCAGTTGTCTGCTTGCCAACCTACTTGAAAGTATAGTCATCCAAGTCATTTGTAATTCATTTCTAAAATAAGACTCCATGCCATGCTATTATAGAGTCCAGATTCAGCACATATTCTGAATTCTTACTGTATATTAATCCTGCCACTCCAGTTTACCAAAGATGTCAGTTTGAGAAGAACACAAAGCCTAAGCAGTATTAAGAACCAGCATTCCCATAATAACAAGAATAGGGGAAATAGGACTGACAGGTTGAGGACATTTCTCTAGCATTCAGGAATACTCATTTGCCTTTCGTGTACATCAGTAGAGACCTCCTACTTTATTATTATGCCAAGGAGGCAGCACAAATTTGCCTTTATTCATTTTTCTCAAGAAATCACAATCCTGAGGTCCATTAATTTATGTTATTAAAAATGTAGTTCATTTATACTGGTATTTGTCTTCTAAATACCTTCAGGATAGTTGGCATTCTGAGGGTGATTTAGTTTAGTATGCTTATCCTTGATTTATTCAAAACAGTTTTGTTGTGCTCTAAGGACTAAATCTACCTCTTTTTCAAAGGATTCTTTTACAGTAACAACTACTCCCAAAGGTCTTAAGATTGCATTAAAGTTACTCCACCCCTCTATGCCTTTTTTATTTATTTTTTATTTTTTTTACTCTTTAATAATGAGTAAGACAGGTGGTTAAGCTTTATCCTTACTGAAAATCCATCTCTGCTTTGTTTATTTCCATCTTCTTTGCGAAGTGGAGGGTATTGAAAAGTCTAATTGATACATAACAGAGTGCAAGAACTGTAAACCTGAGCAAGGAAAGGCCGTAACTCTGCAGAAGGCGAAACTAACAACCCATCACCCCCACTGGAAAGTGTAAGAATGCAGCCCAGTGGCAGAAATTATCCACAGTGCAATTATCACTTGCTGACTGATACTCATCTAACAAAATAATAACTCACTGACTGATGTCCTACCAGCAACAGACCCCTTACCACCTAAGCCCTCACAATCCAACAGCTAACACCTAACCATGCCCAAGCAACTCCCCACAGCTTTATGGTCTTCCACATGCTGTCACCTGGTAGGGAATAATCTCCTGCCTAATTCAGGCCAGTTGTCCTGGCTCCATCCCAACCCCTCCTGCCACACCATAAAGGCAACGGCTCTCCCCTACTGGATGGTCTGGTCTTAGATGTGCTTGCATCACTCAGCAATTACCAAAACATTGATGAGTGCTATTAGCAGCATCTCAGCTGAAACCAGGGCCAGGAATTAGCTGAACTTGTTAAGAAGAAACATGATTTGGCTACTTCAGGCCTGGGGCAATGAGAGGCAGGAGGGTGTCTTAGTTTCCTGGTTGATCTTGAAGTATGATGAGAAAGTTGTGGCAGCTAAGAGAGATAGGTTTCAATATGCCAATTTCAGGACATTTAATTATCTTTGATCAATCCCTCTGAGAAAGTGGGAGAAAGACAGAGAGAAGCCCATTATTATGTTGTTAGTTTATCTACTGGCTTTGTCTATGAACAAAATCCTGGTTTGATCCCTAACTTTTTTTCCCATTTTCCCTTTGCTTGTCCAGCAGAGTTTCAGCATTCATTTTGGGAAACACTGGTGCACCTAATTTTTTTGAAGAAAACTGTTCTCATCTTTTTTTTCATCCCTCTAACAGCTGCTCTCAAGCAACTGAGAAAAAAATTAGGTCTGTTAGATGTTACTTATTACACTGCTTTCTTGTTCCAATCTCCACATGCACACCCTGATCCTGATCTCCCTTATCATATAAAACATCATAGAACAAGGCTAGAGTTACAGTAAAAATGTTTCTACAGACAGAGGTTCTTATTCAGCTATTGCTCAATGCTCTCTCAGGGAAGCCTGACTTCAGTGGGAGTTGGTCCACGTAATGGCTGAGCAGAGATTTCAGGGCATGAACTGCAGAGTGCAGGAACTCCCATGGAAATTTTGTTTAGAAGATCAAGGTAGTGAAGCTTAGCCAACAGGCTGTTGTGGGAATTAGAGAGACCAAAAGTGAAATGCTTTGACTTCCGCCTCCTCTTAGGATATACTGCCAGATCAGAATCTAAATTTATATATCAGCTTATGTATGTAAAACTTTTTACAACATTTCAAATTCTATATAAAATGTTTGTTATTGTTTTAGTATTACTTTTACCGTGATCTAATTTATAGACCTAATAGTAGATTTAATATATATTATAGGTGGAGTTGGTAGCATTGCCTACTATGAAACTTCCCTAACACTTCTACTTGTAAGACTCTTTATTCAACAGCGGATAGCATTGCCAGACCTGAACAATTTGTGCTGAAATTTTACACGTTCCATGGAAAATTTAGCCTTAGGCTGAATTTAACTGGAAAGTATCAGCCAAAATTGTGTAACTGTTCAGCTTTTTCCAATAATAAAATTGGGAAAATAAAATATTCTTTGTGATGTTAAAAGTATACAGACGTTTTCTTAGAGAGCTTGCAAACCTACAGTACAATACATATTGGAAACATGGTGAAAAGAAGGCCTTCTTACAGAGAATGTTTTCACTGTTTTCCACCAAATCTAGACAAAGTTTTACAATATATGAATTTCTGTGAAATCACAGCTAAGATAGGCCCAGCTTCACTTTTAAAAGCTAAATAGCACCAACTGTCCTCTTAACTTTCTCAAAATGATGGGCTTTCAGAACAAGAAACAGGGTTCCTGTCTCCTCTAAATTTCCCCTTTTTTAGAGCACAGACATTTCAGTAGGGAAAAAAAAAAAACAAAAACGGGTGATACAGGCGAGGAAGAAATATGAACTTGGATGTGAGGAAACAGAGAGGAGAAATTGTCTGCGGAGACAGGAGGAGGAGACAAACAGACCAGGGAAGGGAATGAAACTCCGAAAATGCTTGAACAAAGTTTTAAATCTTTGCTGGAGAATCAAGACTGTCTGAATTGCATGGAATAAGAAGCCCAGGAGAATTAATGCAGTCATAGAAACATGTTGGAGAAAGCGAGACACAAAGTGAGAAGCAAGGGGTCATAACGCATTTCTTTTAGCTTGCAATGGTCACCCAGCTTCCCAAGTCTCATCCTTCTCTATTGCCAGATAGTAGCTGTGAAACTCATTGGTAGTCTATGTGTATTTTCCTCCTCTGCAGCTGGTCTCTATGGATGATGTCAATTTACCTCTGCTATAAATTATTAAGCCACTTGACAGCACCCTGCTGAGTTCAGCAGTGACATACAATGAAATATCTGTATTTCTTTTACAAGAAAAGACATAGGGAAGCAGGCCTGGCCAGAAGTGGTTAAGGTAGTTTAAGATGGCACTGACCACTCTGCTAAAAAGTTGATTATTGTTTCTCTTGTGGTTTTATTTGTCACCGCATTTGGATCGTCACTAGGTGAAGTGTCAAAAAATTTCTTTTCCATGTTACTTCAAATTCTTCTTGCTGAAAGCTGCTCAGACATGATTGATTTTATAGTGAACCAGGCAAAGAATCCTCACACAATCCATTCATATTATTTATAACAGTAACCTCCAGCTAGGACATGGCCTTAAGTATAATGAATAACAAAATAATAGTACATAGACCAAAACTCGGGAGAAGAGGAAAAATAATAGGCCTTTGTTAAAACTTTTGGTTACGTAATGGTGTAATGAGCCTATGGAAAAACTGCATAATATCAGTAGAAGAAAAATGAATATAAAGAATAATATTCTAGGATTTGAGTGCCTGATTTTGGTCTATATGTTTATCGGTAGCATGTTAATATATTCTGTGTTTATCTACACATATAACAGAACCATAGAATCATCAAGTTTGGAAGAGACCACTAAGATCATCTAGCCCAACTATCATATGATAGATTCATATATGATAATTTTTTTGACTTAAACAAAACAAACAACAACCATCACAAAATCTGAGGTTTTTGAAAAAAACTAAGGTTGTTTTTCTTCTACATCTGAGCCTAAGAAGAGTCAGTTGCTGCTGTTCCCACCGTTTGGCTGTGCCTCTCAGCTTACACATTCTTATTCTGTTGCTCTCAGGTGCAAGGAAAGCTTTCCCTTTCATTTAGCACTAAACACAAAAAACTCAGCTCTGTGGAGGTTAATTCTTCCTCTAGCTTATAGGGGAAAGGCTTGAGCAAAACAGCTTATATTTTGTCTCTACTTTCTCCGAAGCTTCATACATTAAGGCTCAACAGAAAGGTTTTAGTTACTTGATGGCTCTCTGATTGAGCACTGTTGGTTTGGGATTTTCATAGGAAAACCTTTGCACTTTCCTGAAATGGTGGAAATCTGAGAACAGTTA
Source organism: Bambusicola thoracicus (assembly GCA_002909625.1). Classification (NCBI taxonomy): domain Eukaryota; kingdom Metazoa; phylum Chordata; class Aves; order Galliformes; family Phasianidae; genus Bambusicola; species Bambusicola thoracicus. The sequence goes on along the minus strand of PPHD01022677.1, from coordinate 2,502 downwards.
TCAGAGGAGGAAATCACCCACAAGCCTGAGAGCCTGCAGGCTGATTGTTAAAGTAGTACTATGTGTTTGAGGAGCAATGCCTTTGTAATACGGCTGTAGGCAAGGCTAAGGTGATATGGATTCTGTCTTTCATTTAAATGGTGTAGATTTAAGCAAACTATTTAGAGCTACAGCCAGGAAAGAACTTATAAAATCACAGAATCATAGAATCATCTGGGTTGGAAAACACCTTCAGGATGACCAAGTCCAACCATCAACCTGACCTGCTGAGTCCCATCACTTAAACTATATCCTTTAGTGCCACTCAGCACACAAACTGAGGATTTGGAGAGAATAAAGGATGTAATGTCCAAAAGCCTCCAAAAGCTCAAAAACACTAGTTTAGCTGGTGCCTGATATCAGAGCAGCACTTGGTTTACCTGAGCAGTTTTCGAGCATTCAGAACTGTCAAAACAGAGGCATCATGCTGCCCAATGCCAATCTGGGATACAGAAACAAATAATTCCTGCCCACAGAGGTCCAGGAAGCTAATTCTGAGAGATTTCTAATTGCAAGAAAAAAAGGCAGATTACTCAGTGTGTATTTTGTAGAAGTTATCTTCCCTTACTCTGTCCAAAGAAATTTTAGTGCAAATTTTAGCTATACCAAAAGGCCCCCCACCTCCACACTGAACACAAGCTGTATACTTCTCTCTCTTTGTTCCCTTCTGGACTGTGGATTCCCTCTGGCACAGTGTAAAAGGAAAGGGAAAGCTCCAGCTCTCCACAGCAGAGACCATTTATGAACAGTATGGTTAAATGCCTTACATTCTGTGCCTATCTGGACCAGTAGTCCCATTTTCCCAGTAAGTCCTTAAAGCATATTATTATATAGAAAAAGAGCACTGCTTTCATCTTCATGAATCCTTATAAAAGAAAAGCAAGAGTCTTATTCTTTCAAAAAACAGATGTAAGTGTCTAGCCATAGAAGACGCTAGGCTCAAAAATGAATGGATACACCATTCCATGGGCTTCAATCCAGGGCCTGTGCTCTGGAGGGGGATAGTATTCATAATGTATGAAAACTCTGTTCTTAGTTTTTCCTATTGGTTAACATCAATCTTCTCCCCACTCAACACACGTTATGTATTTTCCAAGTTGTTTAATTTTCCCCCTGCTGTTCAAAGGGAGCCTATGTACTTTATATACATTTCTTTGTACTCATAGGGTCAATGAACTAAGAATACAATGCCTATAGGTACCAAAGTCTTCATAGTAAACCTATCTGAAAAATCTATAGTCCAAAGGCTGATCATCAAATGTGACAACCAGAATATTTACAAAACATATTACACAATCTAAATACCCATCTTTTGGACACAGAATGAGAGGCATAGAGGCCCTCTACAGCAGTCACAGCAAAACACTGGCTGGAGCATTGGCCACTTCGCAGTTCTGATTAAACACTTTTCCATCCGCCTGCTGAAACCATCCAGCATATTCCACCGAAGCCTGTGCAACTGATTTGCTCAATATTGAACTGGCTGAACTAGCTCAATCTATTGTAGATTATCCTTAACATAAATGAGACTACGGAGACAAATACTATTATACTAGATCCATCCACATTTTCCAGTTACTCTCCTAAGCGTTACAAATTCCTCATGAGAAGAAATGAAATTTCTATTTCAGCTTCTCTCAACAACATTAGTTATTCTAGAATCATAGAAATCATAGTTGATTGTAAAGGACCTTTGAAGTAATCTTGTCCATCTTCCCACTGAAAGAAAGGTGGGCATCAATGCTGGATCAAGCTGCCTCTAACCTTCTCCAGATTTGTCTCAGAAGCCTCTAAGAATTAAAACTCTACAACTGTGCAACCATGACTCAATCTAACCAAAGAAGACTGGCAATTTTTCACTGAATGGAACTTACCATCCCAGAGTGAGATCTGAGAATACTCTCCAAATGGAGAACACTTAGCTAAAAGCACCTTTATTCTTCCCGTACCCTCTAAAGCCATTATCTGGGTTCATCTATAAAATAACAGCCTGAAAACTGTGTTTGAGTCATAATCTTTAATCTCATACCATCAAGAAAGATAAATATTGCAAACTGAGATCTTAATCACATGGATCAAGACAGAAAAGTAGGCTGAAACACTTATGAAGGATTTCACTGATGTGAATCTACTACATTGTTGGTTGTTCTGAGTAGTCCTAAAAATTGTCCTATCTTTAAATCTCTTTGCCTCTTCTTCAGTAATACCAATGCTAAGATGTTTCAATAATATTTACCTAATTTAGAGTTAAAGTCTTCATATGTCATGCTAACAAAAGGCATTAATATCTACTTGGATAAAAAAAATAGAATTGTATCATCACACACTTGAGGTAATTATATTAAAAACAATGGTTCAGGTCAATTTATACAGTAAAAAATTATAATAAATGAATAAACAGATAAATAAAATGTCTAATTTAACTATATCTTTTAAATGGTCCAGTAATAGTTACTTCGCTTC
>PPHD01022674.1:0-12755 GCA_002909625.1 Bambusicola thoracicus | reverse complement strand
CAGGCCATGCTGTATCCTTATCCTGTGTGCCTTCACTACACTGATTAGGGATCAGTGAGGGTAATATAGGGGACCAGAAACTTGCACAGAGGAGAGCACCTTTGATGGAAGTTGTGCAAATCTGTCCATGTCTTCCTTAAACCTCATGTGTCTTGTGTCACAGAAAAGCTTGGATAGGCTTAGTGTTTTGAAGACAGGGTGGAGGGGATGAAAGTGGATTGTGTTTATGGCTAAGGAACAAGGTAAAAGCAAAATTCACAGAAGGAATAAAAGATAGGCTGGATGGTGGGTGTCTCCTTAAGGCAAAGAAAAATTATTAGCTAAGTGTCCACAGATACGATGCCAGACAAATGGATACTAACAATAATTCCAACACAAACATGGATGAATATTAACAGCGATGCAAATACATGCATTAGAATGGCTCGGTCATGTAAAAGAATGAGCTGGGGCTCTCCTGGTCATTATAAAATATTTTTTATATGTATATCGATATTTTATGATAATGTTGTCAATATATACCTGATAATTTGCTTTGATGGTATAAAAAGAAAGCATGTGAAATGCCACTGACATCTTGTATTCCTGGTTTGCATTTGAAAAGAGACTCAAGGTATAATTGTTACTCAAGCAGAATTTATTAACCTATGCTGATAACCTTTACACGCTGAAGATAAAGTGTTTGTAAATCCGTGTTCATAGAATCAATTCAGTTTTTAGAAATTGAATTCTATTTCCTTGAATGTTTTGATTAGAAGAACAATTAATGCTTGTCTAAGTGTTATTTTTACTACTGTTGGTTTATTCTACAGTTAAACATTACCTGAGCTATCTCATTATTAAGATATTAATGATATAATATCACTTGTCATTTATAGGACCTCACATTCAAGAAACTTGAATTGCTTTACAACTATTAATGTGACTTTATAACAGCCTTCCATAATAGATAAAGAGATTTCCTTTACTTAAAATAAACTGAGGCATGGAAAAATTGCTCAGTATCACATCGAATGCTGTTTTGCTGCTAGATATTTTGGAAGCTTCCTTTGCAAGGACATCTCTCACGATGGCCAAAGCAGCTCCTGTTAGAGGCAGGTATCAGCTCATAGCAATCAATACTCTTCATTGTTCTGGAATAAAAATAGCCTGGACAGGGCAAGCATTTGGAGAGCCATGTAACAAAGCATGAAGGTTTGTTTGTTTTCCTGCTGCAGTGGCAAGCAGCTGGAGGTCACGGGTGCTGGCTGGCAGTAGCCTGACCAGGCCCTGGGTTACTTTAGGTAGCAAAACTTATTCATGCAGGGTAGGCAGCCATGTCCTTGTGGAGGTGGTTGTGCCTCACTGTGTGTCCTGGGTGTTCAGGTCCTATTGTCTGAGTGCTGCCACCCACAAGGATGTCTCACCAGATGTCTTTAACTGTTTCCCAGCTGTATCTTTATTCCATTATAGTTTTCTACTAGGTTGCCAGCAGGAATTCCAGAATTACGTTAACTACACTTGGGGTTGTTTGGGAGGGACATTACAGGTATTTGATATTAGTCTGTTAGACAGCAATGCGACTGTATTCCAGCAAATATGCCAAGAATGCAGCTAGACAGATGACACGTGTACCTCTGTGGCAAAGGCTCTGAGTGTGTGTTCTCCATCTCCAAACAAGACCAAAAAAATGTTAAATGACATTAGAGAGAAAAAAAATTAAAACTGATAAGGCAAACCTCTCTCAGTGTCCATCTCAAGGTGAAACTCATACAGTGTCATTGAGGCCACTGGACTGTATATAGACATTAACTGCTAGATCTCACAGCTGTGTTCTACAGGATCCCTGCCTCCTCCAGATGGCAGTCCACTGAAGATGGGTTGAGTAGCTCAAGCAGGAAGGTTGGTGTGGATGCCTATAGGTGCACTTAGCTCTTTTATGGAGAGATGGTCACTTCCAGGGTGTGATTAGTCCGTTTTCCTGCAGTAGCTGACAGCAGGAGGTAGTCTGAATTGTGTCTTGTGAGTATCTGTCACTTCCACTGACTGCAGATACACTCCAGAGGAGTCTCCCAGATGTGGGAGACCATCACTGATGTTTGGGATTGCTTCAATCCAGGTGCAGAACCTTGCATCTGGCAACACTGAACCTCATGATGTTTGCATGGGCCCATTCCTGAAGCCTGCCAAGGTCCCTCTTGAATGGCACCCCTTACCTCTAGCATGTCAGCTGCATCACTCAGCCTGGTATCAAGTGAGCTGGGCACATCTTAGGGGTTGTGGATGCTAATGAGGAGGTCCTGCTCCCCTCTCCTACACCCTGACACCTGCATTGTGCAGTGCTGATGTGTACTTTGTCCTGCCACAAAAGTGCTTATGTGCAGCTCAACAAAGGAACAGATACAAAAGGAGTGGTGAAAGATCAATCGAAACTTGAAAACTACCGGTGAAGAGAGAGGCTGGGAGTCTGCTCTGCAATTTTAGTCACAATATGATTAGTTTACTTACCATACAGTTCCTCAAGCATAGTCAGATCAGAGTTTCGTGGCATAAATCACGTCAGAAGAACAAGGACAAAGCAAAAACTTTGAAGGTTTTCCCTCAGGGCACTCAGTGGGTTTTGTGGTGGTAACACAATGCGCAGCGCACAGTCCCAGTCCTTCCCCAGCCCCTGTGTCTTCACGACTTTTCAAGTTCCCTCAGCTCCCTCTGGAGTTGGGAAGAATAAATGTGCTTGAACCATGGTCTTGGGGATGCTGGAGCTGAGCTAGAGCACAGTTACTGTGCATTTAGTTCTAAGTCCATCAAGAGGTAAACTGATTCAGATGCCTGCGTCTACCAGAGAAATCAGTGTAAGAATATCTCTGACAAACATGAAACTATCACTTTAGAACAAACTGATAGGGAAAATAAGTGTGTATTAACTCATTCTTTTGAATGTTGTTGGATCAGTGTCTAAATAAGCCCAAGCTTTATGAATAAGGGCATCAAGAGAGTACCATGAAACCAGAGGTGTGTGCAGAAATGAAAACATGTTTTGTTGTCCTACATGTTCTCTGTTTAACACAAGTTCCCCATGCTGCTCATTCGCTCCAACCCTGATTCAGCCACACCTATGGCTCCGGGCATGACACTGACCCTGAGCCACAGAGCTGCGGGCACAGCAAATCCCTGCAGCACCTGAGCAGACTGAGCTGCCAGTCTGGGCCCTGCAGGCAGAAGCAGTGCATCACTCAGAGTGAGTGAAAATCTCTGGAATAGATGTTCCTTATTCCTGCTAAAGTGGCACTGTTGTACATTAGGCTACTATTTTGTGATTTGGGATGTTGGAGCATCTGATGACCTAGCAGGGCATTACCTTTCTTTGTGCTTGAAAGCAGCCTCAGAGATCCACAGATATCATTTTCCCAAAGAAGTCAAGCTTGATCCAGGCACTCCCATCACCCTGAAGCAATGTTTAGGGGTATGGCTGCACTTCACTCCCACTCACGTAGACATACTTGAACTGGCTAAAACTGGTTAATTTAGATGCTGATAACAGCAAACTAAACTGCCAGAAGTGAGCACAGCCTTGCTGCAGGCAGGTGTGTGCAGTACCCAGACTGCATGGCCAAGGCCTTCACCTGCCACAGGGCTGGGACCCGTCTCCTGCTCATCATCCCTGCCATCACAGCACTGACTGCACTGGAAGCCAGAACAGAGGGGAAAACAGCTTTTCAGGCAGCTCCTGTCCCATCTCCATGTTAGCTTGTTAAAAACAATGAGACCTTGTGTTAAGCTGCGGAATGGAGTAGAAGGTGAAGTTCACCTTTTTGGGTTCAGTTTTTGTTAAGTCTATCTGGGGAGGAAAAGAAATTAACATTAGTTATCTAGAAATCCCTAAAGGTAGACCAACAGCTAGTTTAGAAGAATTAAGTATTGATCTTTCCTCTTTGTGTTAGTACGAGTGATCTGTCTGTCAGGATCATAATACAAGTTTCTGTACTGTTGAAACACCAACCTCAGTGCATAGACTTATCACTTATCATCCTAGATTGCTTAAATGTTATTGAACTATTTCTTTATTCTCTGTAACCTAACAATACATATAAGATGTATATATAAAGTTTTACTTACAGACTTTTGCTTAGAGACTGCAAGTAAAGGTTGTCAGGACTTGCTGGAATTCACCCTGGACTACTTAAGGAATCAGAGAAGCAACTTTTGGTGGTCTTCAGAGGCCTGGAGAAGGACTGAGATGGTGGCAGAGTGCTAAAGGGTTTCATTTTTAACAGAAGGAGAAACGGGAATTCCAGACTATTTCAACACTTTCACGCACGTTTTAGCACCTTGGAGGTAATAAAGAGATAAGAAACTATGACCAGGCTTTTCTAAAGAACAAATTGTATCAAACTGATAAAACACTCTCTTTGATAGGAAAACCAGACGGGGGTAGGTATATGGTAGAGGTGAAACTTTCCCACAGTAATAATACAAGAGGTAAGGAATAGACCATCAACAGTGCTGAAAACTCTCCTTGGAGCTCATTAAGAGCAGGTTGGATAACCCTGGGGACAGCTAGGCAGGTGCCCAGGACAAGGGCACAGTACCTACCTCCATTCCTATAAATATCTTTGCTCAGTGTTCTTGCATTTACCATAAAGCTGTATGTAAGTAGAACCAAGCTGTACTAACAGTTCAATGCGGCCCTGTCCACATCCCCATGTAGGTCATTTGTCACTGCTGGCAGCTGGGAAATTTTGGGAGGTGCTTTACGTCTTGCAGTATTAAATTGTTAGGTATTGCTATCAGCACTACTCCCGTAAGGTTCCTTTAAGTAGGCATCAATTTGCTCATTAGAAAGGATTTGCTTTCCGTTCATGATAATATAGTAGAAAATTTGTATCCAAACATAGAATCATGGAGTGGTAGAGGTTGGAAGGGGCCTCTGGAGGTCATCTCTTCCACATGGCCTGGTGGGGCCAGGAAGATCTCAAGGGCCCGTCCGGCTGAATTTGGGATATCTCCCAGAGTGGAGACCCCGCCGACTCTCTCATTCCCAGTTCCAGTGTTTAACCACATTTTTGCCTAATATCTAATAGGAATTTCCTGTGTGTCACTTGCCTCTGTCACCGTATTTTCTTGCACTGGGAAGAGAAAATTGGATTGAGTTCTGCAGATGTAGTCCCACAAGCACCAAACAGAGGGAAATAGTCACCTCTCTCGACCTGCTATTGCAGCCCAGGAGGCTGTTGGCCTTCTTGGCTGCCAGGGCACATTGCCAGCTCATGGCCAGTTTGACGTCCACCAGGACCCCCAGAGCTGTTTCTCAGCAGGCATAGCCCAGCCTACACTGCAGCAAAGAGTCAGTGCCCCCCAGGAGCATGATGGTGTTATAAATGTTATAATGTTCTGTATTAACAGACTGTCACACAGTATCGCAAAAAGCAATGTTCATATATCTAATCTCTATCTATTATGGCTTAAAGGGCAAACTGCATTTTAAGGCAGAGCATGCACCTTGATTTTCACGGTGTCAGTTTGTTTGTGGAGCTAGATCAGGGCTTTCCCTGGTCCAGGTGCAATACGGCACTTATAGTGTAAAAGCGACAGTGATCTTCGGTGCAGGAAATGCACGACGTTTATCACACTGTTATCACTGAGAAAGCCTCAAGAAGAATGGTAATATTGTACTTCAGAGAGAACTTTGACTTTCATAAAGGAAAGATTATCTAAAAATGGAAATTTATTACTTCAGAGATCTTCTATTTTCCTGCAAAAAAACCCAACCCTGACTCCTGGGGTAAAATTTCCTGTGAATCACAAAATCTCTTCTCTCTGTGGATTAGAAGGATTGGGAGATCAGAACAAAAGCAAAGCCATTCCCTGGACAGAAGCGCGCCATTTCTTTGATGTAACGTATATCTCTTGAAGGGCGTCTGCAAGCTAACTGCCTTGTTATTTAGGTTTTACATTTATTTGAATTACCACATTTACTGGAGCATCTGGAATCAAAGCAAGTGAAATACTGCAGTCACTGCACTTTTTAATGGCTGTGTTATGGCACAGAAGTGAGACTGTAGTGAACTTCTGTGGAAACTTTCCACCTCAGTTTAAATTTGCATTTTCCATTGGTAATAAAATCAGTGAATTTTACAGGTATTTAACAATACAAAGCGTTGCTGGGTTTCACTTTTATTAAAGACTTGAAAAATGAAATGAGAGCTTAAAACATATGAAAGTACTCTTTCTTTATTTCTTTAAATGTGAAAACTAACTGGCACTTTATGATCGGCTCTGGTATGATCTGTCTGTGAAGAAGTTTGAATGGGCAATGACAAATCCGGCCCAGGAAATGGAAAGAATCAGTGATGTATCATCTTACCCTAATTCCCATTTCAAATCTTTGAATTATGGCCACTGCACAGTTCTGTACTGCAGAGAACCATTCATTTCTCCTACATAACCTAATAGAAATGTCACAGGCTTTTTCTCATGTTCAGACATAGCTTCCATGTGCTGCATCTGGCCTCATCTGGAGTCTTTGCTCATAGCTATCAGGTCACCAGTTCCTAGAACTGAGTAAAGCCTGGGGAACCAAATTTCACAAGGTACACGAACTTACTGGTATGCAAAGCTATCCACTGATGTTGCAAAGTAATCCCCAAGAGGAAGTCAGATGGAAAGAAACCATAGGGAAGGACTTCAGAGACAGAGCTCCTGCTTTCTTCCTGAAGCACAGATCTAATAAAAGTGAAGCAAACTGATGTCTAAGGTTGGCACTATCTGTTCTTGTTTGCAGAGTGGTAGCAGGGTTGTATACCTGTGACGTGGCAGGGAAGGACCCAGCCTAACAAGACACTCACCTAGCTCCTGAATTTTCCATGGCTATGGAGGCATTCCCTCTTAAATGGGATAAGTTGTTCTCTTGCCAGCTTTGTCTATCTCAAAGTTAGTTGTTTAATGTAGGTGATCCGTGTTCCCTCTGTGCTCAGCAGAGAGCACAGCTGTGGCCAACCTTAGCATGACAATCCTTGACACCCACCTTGAGATGAGATGAATAACCCTCTCAAACCACAGGCCTTCCTGCACTTCCCATAGGTGCCCAGAAGACTCGCCAAAACAGGTGTCTGACTTCTTGATAGCTACAGTGAGGTGAAACACATCCTACCCTGATCATTCGCTTTTGCAGTACAATAAAAGCAGAGGCAGGAATCCTTGAAGGCCTCAAGCAAGGTTGTGTTGGCCTTAGTGCATGCATATAAGTTAGGCAGACAGTATCTCCTGGGGACTTATTTTCAAAGACACCTGCTGACCATGCAGGGAATTTAGGTACTTGCTTTAGGAAGATGGCTTCACTAGGTGCCTAACATTTAAATGCAAAGTGTCACTCCCTCAGGTGAGGCAGGTGGATTGCAGCTTCCATCACAAGACTCTGCCAGGGGCAGGGTGCTGGGTGTTTAACCACGGTATGCAAGGAGGTCATATGTATGTCAAGGTTACAGCTTGGAATGATGCTCTTTTGTGCAAGCACCATCTGGTGTGAGAGAACCCAAATGGGTCCTGCCAGAAGATCCAGATCTGGAGCTCTATGGGGAGACTGGGACTTCTGTCTAGCTCCCCTCTAACTCAAAAATGCAGCAATTCTGTGCACCTGATGCCTGCTCGCCTACATGTGTTCCCCTAAGCTCCAGGAACAAAGGAATGTCCCAAACACTTAACTCTTCCGCATGCAGCTGGGAGCTGCAGATCTCTGTAAAATACCGACAGAACAGAGTACATTCCAGGATTCCTGATATGCTTTTGAGACAGTTGTCCTGCATCCCCTTTGAAACTGAGGTATGCTACTATTTTGCATCTGAACCTGTTCCACATGTCTTCCTGCACCCTATTTCTCCCATACTGACCACACATTGTCATCTCTTTGCTTGGTGCAGAACCTCACATAGAGCAACTCACTGTGGCCATGGACTTGCTGTAGCCTTCTTGCTCGTCGCCTTGCTTTAATTCTCCAGTGACAGGAAGTTTTAAGCAGATCAGCAGGTGAAACAGTCCAAAAAGCAATACACTATCTTGCTTTGGGCAAAGCTGGAAAACAGAATCCCACCTTTTTTTCTTTCTGGATATACCTTACCATGCTACAGTGCTCACTCTTACCAAAAAGAGGAGTACAACAAAAGGATTTACCAAAGATGGTAGGAATCACCTGAAAACATATTTTGTGTTAAATATGGTTTTTCCAAATATAGGACACTGATAGCAATCACTGGGATGCAGTGGTAGTTCTTCCAGTACTGCTTTCCCATGTCAGCGTCAATGTAATACTCTGACTAGATAGATAGTTTAATCATCTTGATGTCTGTGTGTACAAATATGTGTGTGCACATATAAGCACATATAAAAATATTATTTGTAATGCAATAAGGTATTCGGTATTTCAATATATATATAAATCATCTAAGTTTTTATATGTACGTCGTCTAAAGGCATCCTTGCAGATCTTCATTAGTGCATGTGGTCACGATGCCCTCTGTTGACTTCGACGTGTGTCTGCAGCTTTCCTCCTCCAACTCCGAGTCAGAGCTGATTCTTGTCAGAATATGCTCCAGTTTATTTTTCTGACCCAAAATCCCAGCATGGCTGGGACTGGCAGTGCCCTCTGTGTCCCTCTGCCCAATCCCTACCCCAGCAGGGACACCCAGAGCAGGGTGCCCAGGGCCACAGCCAGGCGGCTTCTGAAGATCTCCAAGGAGATCTGCAGCCTCCGGACAGCTGTGCCAGCGCTCAGCCACCCTCACAGCACAGAAGTGCTGCCTGGTGTTCAGAGGGAACCTCCTGTGTTCCAGTTTGTGACCATGGGCTCTTGTCCTGGCGCTGGGCACCCTGAAAAGAGCCTGGCTCCATCCTCTTTGCCCTCTCTCTTCAGGTATTTTTTTGCATCGATGAGATCCCCCTGCACCTCCTCTTCACCAGGTCCTAGCTCTCTCAGACTTTGTTATGTGAGGTGCTCCCATTTCTTGGTGATCTCTGTAGCCCTTTGTTGGTCTCATTCCAGTATATCCACATACTTCTCACACCAGGGAGCTGACAGCTGGACATGGTACTCCAGGTGTGACCTCAGCAGCATGGAGCATATGGGAAGAATCACCTCCTTGGCCCACTGGCAATGCTCACCATCAGCCAGCGTTGCAGAATGGCTGCATTTCACACATACTAATACAATACAAATCAAGGGTGATAAAATTGGGATAAAATTGGGATGCAGTAAAAACTGGGAGCATAGCCATATACCATAACTTCAGTACTCAGGAAAGGAGTGTCACAATGAAAGAAAGGTGAGGCAGAGTCATATTCCAGGAGCAACAGAGCAAAAAGCACTGTGTTTTACAATGAACCTGACTTTAAAGGCGACGCATTAGGGATTTGATTTGTATGGTTGCTATTACTCGGGGATATGAAATTTCAATAAACAATTTTAACAACATCTAAATTCTGTCAAAATCACCAGGGATGTTCAGGAAAGTGGTGCCAGCCACCATGAACCCAAGCAAGATGTCAGAGGGGGGGGGTTTACTGAGAGAGCGGTGAAGTGCTGGCACAGGCTGCCCAGAGAGGCTGTGGATGCCCTGTCCCTGAAGGTGTTACTAAGGCCAGGCTGCATGGGGCCCTGGGCAATCTGATCTAGTACTTGACCTAGTGGTTGCCAACCCTGCCTGTGGCAGGGGGGTTGGAAAGTGATCCTTGATGTCCCTTCCAACACAAGCCATTCTATGATTCCGTGGTTCTATGAATATGCAGGCAATGGGCAAAGATGCTCAGAGGCAACTGCCAGGCCTCATGCTCCTGCACCTCCCTGCTCTTCTCACCTATCAAGTCACGTTCTGATGCTTTCTATATTTCTCCTGGCCCCTACACAGTTTCTGGACTCTGAAGGAACAGCCAAAGGATGCCCATCCCTTTGGTGACCCAAAAAAATTCGCAGCACAAGGTGAACCTGCAGCTGTTCACTTCAGCTTCTCACCTTGCTCGCTGCTTGCATTAGCAATGTGCTTGAGGCATTTTGATCCACGTCTGAAAAAGAAGTGGATTTTCCCACAGACAACCATGGTCTGCCAAGCGTGGGCCGCATGGGGAGGCGGCCCTTGTAGCCCTGTGCATGGCCTGGGCCCCACTGTGCGTGGGCAGGGAAGGCCATGGAGACAGAGAACGTGTGAGATGGCCAAGGAGACATAAAGTCTCTGGGATGGGTGCTGCCCATGAGGTGAAGGCGGAGGGCTCTTGTATTGTCTTCCTGTTGGTCTGTCTGTTAATGAGGATGGGGGGGAGCGACGCGGCCCTGACAAGCGCTGCTGACTGGAGGGGGCTTTCTCATTAGCTGGCCTAAGAGATTGGGATTTAAACGTTGAAAGATCAGATGTGTTCAGACCTCAGGGCTGACGGAGGGCAAGCAGAGGAATTTCTGCACAGACACAGGAGATCTGCCCGCTGCCGGCGGCCTTTTGCTTTGGATGCAGCCGCTCCCACACAGCTTTGCTGGGTGAAAGTGAGTCTATTTCCTAACGTATTTCCCACAGGCCCAACTATATATCGTTAACAGGACGACTGCTCTTCTCCCTGTCGGTTCTTCTGACTAATTTAAGTCCTCCATAATCACGAAGCCTGGCATTCCTGAATAAGACCGCCTCCGTTCCAGATCACCACAGCAGGCGCGCATCGCATCGCGTGCAGAACAGCGTGACGCCGCCGCCCCCTGGGCGGCCCTGCCCTGCTCAGGCAATTACTGAGCGCCCCCTGCCGCTTCACGCGTATCATTTGCATATCCCCGCCCACAGCCCGATGACCACGCCCCCCGGGCCGCTCCGCCGGCCGCCTCCTCCAGGCGGCCCCTCGCGGCTCCCGTACAGCCGCCCGTTCGCGGTGCGCCTGCGCGATTCCGCGGAGTCCTTGGGGTGGCGGCGGGCGCGGGCCGGGACGGCAGCAGCCATGCAGCGCTGGGGCCGCGTCTCCTGCGCGCTCGCTCGGGTACGGCGCCGGCGGTGGTGCCGCGGGGCGGGCGGCGGGAGCCGGGTGGGGGAGAAACCGGCGGGCTCCGGCCCGGCTTTCCTCACGGCACGCCCTGCCGAGGGGCGGGCGGAGCGGTTGGGCTCGGCCGGGCTTCTCCGCTTTCACGCCGTGGCCTCGCCGCGGGGCCGCGTTCCGTGTGTGGCTCAGCGGTTGCTTTTCTTCGAGATCAAACTTCAGCTTGTAAAGCCGTGCCTTGTTCTCTTCCAGAGGAGCCATTTTGATCGAGTTCATCATGGGCTCCAGGGAGGCTGTGCCGTGCCGCAGCGGACCTACGCCGATCAAGGTAATTCGCTGCGGGTAAAGCTCCTCTCAGGACGTAAAGCCGAGCTTCAGCCCGGGGGGTTGGCCCGGCCCGCCAGGCGGTGCCCGGAGCTGCTTCTGCGTGGAGATGCAGATTGCTCTGTACCGCTGCCTGAAGGGAGGTTGTGGTGAGGTGGGGATTGGCGTCTGCTCCCAGGTAACCGCGATAGGGTGAGAGGGAATGGCCTTAAGCTGCACCGCGGGAGGCTCGGGTTGGGTATTAGGAAACGTTTCTTCGCTGAAAGAGCGGTGAGGCCCCGGGACAGCTGCCCGTAGGGCTGTGGGTGCCCCATCCCTGCAGGTGCTCAGGGCCGGGTTGGATGGGGCCCTGGGCAGCCTGAGCTGGTGGGGGGCAGCCAGCCCACAGCAGGAGCCTGGAACTGAATGGGCTTTAAGATTCCTTACAGCCTGAGCCATTCCTATGGTAAATGCTTATTTGTCAGATTTACTGCCAAACTGAAGGTGTAAATAGAAGTTGAACTTCATAATGTAAGAACAGCGGCAGTAATTAATGTTGCAGAGGAGATTATGATTACTAGAAACAAATGAGGTACAAAGTTCATAGCTTCTTCTGTGTTCATAATCGATAGGGGTTGCACAGAAGTTTACTTCAGCCATATTTTCTGCTTTATAATCCAATAATCCTATGGCGTGCACTGCTCGTGTATCTTTTGTACCAAACAACAGAAGAAACGATGTTGATAAAATGCTTAAAGGAACTGTTCAGACAGCTGAGGTTAGAGATTCATAGCAGGAAGGATGGCTCAGATGCAACCTGGCTGTTTAATTTAATTTCACGTTATTTTCCCTTTAAACTTTAAAGCTGTTTCTTTAACTGTGAAGTACCTCTACACAACCTTTCCTTTTGTCTAGGAAGTCATTTTGTGAAGTATGATTTCCCTAGCATATTAAATTGCCTGGTTTTTAATAGCTGTTTTTATTTGTTCTATATTCCGTTATTTGGCATTTCCCAATGTGAATGATTTCAGGAATGCATTGGTCCTGCAGTAAAGTTTTAATTATTGGAAAAAAATAACTCTAATGTTCCCTGTTGCAGTTGATGCGGATGTCACAGTTATTGGTTCTGGTCCTGGAGGTTATGTTGCTGCAATCAAAGCAGCTCAGCTTGGGTTTAAGGTAAGAGCAGTCCTTTTGAGACCTTTTGGTCACTCTTCAACCACTCCACAATGTAAAACATGCAGTGATTCTGTTGTGGGGAGGGGAGGTACCAAAACAGCATTTAGCTGGTGGGATTTCCTAATGCCATTGGATGAATTTGACGGCCGTTTGGGAGTTTAGAAGTGAAAATCAGTATGCTCCTAAGTTTCACTTTCATTCATGAGCGTGAAATCAGCAGGATTGCTGTTTCTCTTGACTCCTTAACCCAAGACTTCCTGGGTCTTGTGTCAATGCCTACTCTCCTGGCATTGCAT
>PPHD01022673.1:0-12755 GCA_002909625.1 Bambusicola thoracicus | reverse complement strand
GTTCATTATGTCAACTCGGTGTGACATGAACATAACAAGCATTGCAATCCCAAATGAAAACAGCTGAGGCTGAAATCTTGGAACCTGGGTGGGGAAGGGAAGTTAAGAGAGAACTTAAAACAAAGATAAGAATGCATTTCATTGTCATAGTACTCTTCCTGCTCCTTCAAAGCCATTGCTGTGTTCTTCAGCACAGAACTAGTGCCTGAACTCCTGTGACAGTCCATTGCTCTTTGACCTAGAGCTCCTCCAGGGAGCACAGGATTTGATGTGCTGTGTCAGCTTGTGGGGCTCAACTGCAAGGACACCATCTAACACACAGTGCTCGGCTGGCTGGGACAACATCTTGCTGTCTTGTCACTCTCAGTTGCCCCTATAGGAAAAAAAAAGCAACAAACAAACCACAAGGAGGTTGGAATTTAGGATATTAAATTCAGAGTACTTGCAGAAAAGATAACCTTTTCCTTTGGATAAATATTCTCACTTATACCTGCCTGTTTAAAAAGTAAATAATCAGAAAAATACACTGCCCAATTGTCCGCACTATGGCAAGTTCCTCAAGGACAATGACTTGTATTCAGTGGTTTTCTATGCTCCCTCTAATGTCTGTTCCAGTGGGAACTGCTTCATTGGGGTTATCCCAGCTGGCAGCTTTTGGGGGGGGTGTTGCTTGCTTGGCATCCCATGAACAGCTCAAGTTTCAGTATTTGAAAAGCTGACTGTGAAAACAACACTGTAAGAGCACCCACGCAAAAGAAAGAGAGAGATTGCATAAACCCAAGAGTTTAACTACACGAATCAAATTACTGAGGTCAATGCTCTATGTAGACCAACTCTGCTGTTCTGATAACATCCAACTCTCCCTTCCTGTCCGTACCTTCATCCCCACCACCAAAGAAAACTAGCCAGGCTTATGATAACCTGATCTGTCCGTGGCTTTTTCCTCTGCTGTAAGGGGAATGCCTTGCTGAAGAAGGCAGCTCTTCTGCCATCTGTAGCACAGGTTGCTGCTAACTTGATAGGAATGGATTTGCTGGAAGTTCAGACATTTTTCTCCCACTGCTGACCACAGGAGTGACGCAGGGCCTACAGATTTCCTCCTCTTGCATTTCACCCAAAGGCAAAAAGCATCCCTCAGACCAGCTGCAGATTAAATTGCTTCTCTGTACAGCCCTGGTTTCTAAACCTACATTCATTCTGATGCATTCTAACAGTGGGAAAAAGGCATTCTGAACACCAGGGTTCTGTTTAGTGGTGAAGAAGCTGCATGCTAGCCAAGAAAGTGAGCACTACCTGCTCAAGCAGGACTTTGCTGAATGGCAGTGGCACCCCCAGGGATGCCTAGCAAGGCCTTACCCCTACTGCTATCTGGGTGTGCTGTCAGGGCCGAGCTTGGTCAGGGAGGTCCCTTTTTGTACAAAGTCCCTCTTCAAGAGAGCCACAGAGAGAGATGCATCAGCTTTAGTATGCTGTAAATAACACCTGTGACAGAGTGCTCTGTGTTTATAAGGTTGGGAGCTGAATTACTTTCTCTGGATTTATACTGCAGCACAAGTCAATTGTCACTGGGCTTGGCAACCCCATCAGATCACTGTACAAGGGGTCCTGGGGTAATCCTTCATGCGTAGGCACAAGGCAAACACCAGGAACAGAAGGCACTTGCTTATTTTTTCCTCTCTTGTGGTAAAGAAAAAGTAAAGACAACAATGAACCCAACTATATGAAACAGAATCTTTTTTTTTTTTTCTATATGAGAGCTACACAACATCAAGTGAAGTAATTAGAAAGCAGATTCGGGACAAAGAAGCATCACTGAACTATGCAACCTGCGGTGGGAGGTTTACAATGGCTCAAATCCATTAGACAAATGAATGGAAAGGATTCTGCACACAGGAACACCTTCTCTGGCTCAGGAAGACACTACGCTGCAGTGGCCAAAGGCCACATGACGTTGAGGGGAAAAGGGTGAAGGTCTTCTGAGCAGCTTGGACAGGAAATGTATTTGACAGTGCAGTGATGATGATGTTTTGTCTCATCAGACAGAAGCCTCAAGAACTGCTCCAGGCAAAGCAAACCCTCTGGGTGCAATTCTGCATATCTCCAGGGAAGACTGCAGCTTGAATGCTCGTGCTGCACTGCCCACAGCATGTTTCTGGATTCAGCAGCTGGCACTGAAACCTGATGCTGTCACTGAAGAGCACAGATCCTTGCAAGGTCAGCAAAATTCCCATCACTGTTGCTTCACAGCGTGCTGAGCTCAGCCTTCAGCATCTTCATCACAGAACCCTGTGCACTTTCCAAGACCCAATTCCAAAGCAGAACAGCATATTGTAGAACCCAAGGGAGAAGAAAAGGGATTGTTCTAAGGCTGGTCTTTTGCTGAGTAATCCAGTCCACCCTGCACAGCAACTGCAGCCTGACAGGCAGCATCAGTTGCCTTATTTCAGGACTCCCCAATTTTGCCCAGGTACAGATGCTGTGAGAGCAGAGAACTAGAACTGTAACCAAAGCCTTATCCCTGGAGCAGCAAGGCCAGCTCTCCAGATCTACAGTTTCTCTTGTGATGAGTACTCACAAGTTGGGCCCAAATTTTAAGCACAAACTCCAGCACATCCTTGTGGTCCATTAAGCAGTCTGCCCAGTTTGTGGGTGTAATGACAGAGAAAAGAGCTCCCTAAGAACTGTGGGAAGAAGCAGAGGATGCTGATGGGACCAAAGCCTCTTCCCAGCATTGACAGCAGCGTGTGCATCTGCTCTGCACTGACAGGGTGTGGTGGGATGGGGCAGGACCAGCACAACTGCCAGGACCTGAGGACACGCCAGCCAGCATTATTTAAGAACATTTCACAATGCCTGGATTACTACACAGTACTTACCGGAGGTCAGGGGTTTCTTTAGTGCAAACTGTGAGCAGCTGGGAAATCCATGAAAAATGGTAAGCAGGTGTCTGAGCTCCAGCAGCATCACCTCAGCCCTGAGCCAGAACAGAACCAGAACAGACTCAGAACCTGCAGCTTGGACTACAACAAAGAAACTCTTGAATATGCAAAGTTCACTGCAGTGCAAATACTTACCCATAAACACGCTCCCTGTGGTGCTGGAAACTGGCATCCTGCCTTCATCACAGCTCAGACCATCCCTCCACACCTCAAGTGCCAGGGATGGGGGCACAAAAGGAGCACTCTGCACTGACACCTCCTTGGCAGCCAGTTCCACCAGCCCTGCCCATCTGCAGGCAGCTCAGATCGCTGATGCACTGAAGTGACCTTCCTTTCCTACCATATTCCCAAATAACCATCTTCTTGGCAAGTTTTGGAAAGACTCATCTAGATGCTGCACAAGTATTTGTCCTGGGACTTCACTTGGGTCAGGCAACTCTGTTTTTGCATTCCCTAAAGTGCCGTTTGCTTGCTGATTAGCTGGAAAGAAGCAGCACAAGTTTTGCTTTTGTGTTTCTGGTTGCCGCAGGGGTTGTAGCTGAAGGTCTGCAGTCACCTTGCAGCCCAGCCAGGCAGAGAAAGCAGCAGCCATGCTTGTACACCCGCAACCCCTTGCAAACATTTCAGCCACATCAGAGACAAGCTTTTGACTACATTTTCCTCAGCTGCAGACCAACAGCCCACGCTGCATCCCCAGCTCACAAATAAGCAACACCGTGAGGTTTCTGGGCTGCTCCCAGTGCCTAGAAGTCTGTAGCATAGGTCAAACAGGCTTGGGAGCTGTCTGGAGTTGCAGCAGCGTGGCACAGCCCGGCTCCGTGCTCTTCCAGGTCTGATGGAAAAACTACTGCAGGACTGAGAACTGTGTCAGGAAAATCCATGCTGACCCTGCTGGATGATGGTGCCTCCTGCACCCTGTCAAAGCAACACTGCAGCAAAGGTGGGAGACGGGAGAACCAGAGGGTACTTGCAGCAACACAGTGCTTGGCAGCTCAGAAACCTGTGGGGGACCCCCATGAGATAGAGTTTCTTTTTGTAAGAAACCATCATGATTAGTGCACAACACAAAAGCAGCAACAGAAAAGCAAACAGCAGTGCAGAACAGGCAGGGTACAGCAGAGAGAAGACAGCAAACAGAGATACATGGGCAGCAGGCGGGGGGGGGGAGGGGGAGGGAGAAGTGAGGAAGATGGCTCTGTGAAGCTGCTCTTTTCCTCAGCAGGGTGTAGAAATGGCAGCATGTTTTTGTCCAGTCCCAGAAGCAAATTTTGACAACGTTTGCTATACAAAGCATAGGTGAAACATTTCCCTTTTCCCTTCCCCAGAGAAACTCAACACAGTCTGCAGTGACTGGTGATTCATAAACCAATGCTTGGATGGTTTTAAAAGCACTTATCAGAAGTTTCAGAAAAAACACAAGCCACGTATCTTGCATTCCAATGTACAAATATAATAACTGAACCCTCAGATCCCTTAAACAAAGGAAAAATTATGCAGGGCTGGCAGAAAGCCATAGACTAACAGCTAAGAAAATAAGTCTTTCTGCCCAGGTAGAGCTCAATACGTTTTAGATTAACAAAGAAGAATACAACAGCTGAATTCAATCAATTAATAAAATTAAGAGAGAGAACACAATTGGTCCAGAAATACTTCTCACCACTTGGATCTGGGGCGATGGAAGTGTTTGGCACATACACCGTAGGCAGGAATAGGAGGAAGCCCCTTATACAAAGCCATGGGGCACCCCTCTTCCCTGTGAGCATCCAGCTGCCAGGAACCACTCTTGGATAAATCCTCAAACTCCTCACCCTGCTTTATAATCCCAGTGAGCTCTGTTGTGCAGAAGGAGAGCAGCTTTCCAACCAAGCAGCTGTGACAGTGGCATCAGCAGTACAACGCAGCAGGCAGAGACCACAGATATGTTTTGTTTCCACCTTTTCACCATGACTTTGAGATGAGAGAGAAAGGCACAGTGCTCCTGACAGGCAGGAACCAAGAGGTAAACAACAAGAAAGGAAGGAACGCATTTTTATACTGCTTATTTAAGTCTTTAAGACTTTTGGCTCAGTTCCTTGCAATTCCACCGTTACAGAGCAGCAGGAGTTCTGAGCTGTTTGGAAGGGAGGGTTATTTGGCTAAATTCAGGAAGTCAACTGAAAATCCCTCCTGCTTCACCTGACCCAGGCTTGCACCCAACGGGCACCCTCAGAAAGCAGCTCAGGGCGTGCAGCAACAAGCAGTAAGAGATGCTAAGGAGCTTTCCACCTCCCATCCCACACAGCTGATTTTACCACTAGTAACATCTTAACAAGGTATTTTCTAGTCTTAAAACCTCAGAGTGGAGTTTGAAGGCACCATAACCCAACATGTGCCAAAGAAAAGCCGGAAATCTCTCCCCCACCTCTGCCTTTGAACACGCGAATGAACCCAGCTGCCACAGATTTCTGCCATACCACTGCTAGCAGAAATGGGTTATTCATCCCGACAGTAATTGATACCTCATGGACACAGCAAAATAGCCCCAACCCTGCGCGCCTGTCCACGTGGACAAGCAGTAGCTCTTCTCCTTAAGCTCAGCTCCCTTAGCTTAAAAGGGAGATATTTCTGGAATGAGAAATCCAGGCAAATCGCTGGGGCACTAGCACCTGCTTCCTAACTTCAGGACACTGCAAGCCAGGAGCTGTGCCAGAGATAGAAGGAAGCCACAGTTCAGAGCAGAAAAGCAGAGCAACTCACTGCAAGGCAAAAGAGAAAGGGCAGACCTGCTTCCCTTTGTTCTTTTCTGCTCCAAGCCCTGCTGTTCTGTACAAGCCAGCTTCAGGAACACGCAGGGCAGCTGCTCGTACGGCCCTCTCTGCTGCTCCACTCTTTGCATGTGGCTCTGTGCAAAGAGGGGCTGCTCCTGCCCTCAGCTTTCCAAAAGCTGCACAGAACACACTGGCCCTGAGCATGCACCAGGCAACGGCCAGGTTAAAAAGAAATTCTGTAGCTATATCACATTTGCCCAACCCATATCCAGGCTCTTACGCTGTGCTGGTCACTTCTGGGAGCCACAAATGACCTGAAGAAGCTGCTCAGAATGAGCTCAGCATCTGTAAGAGCAACACAGCAATGCAGAAGATTGCCGATTCCTTTGTGAAATACTTTTGCAAACAAAACTGCCGCCAAGTTTGTTTACAGAATCCTCAACTACAAACTCAGGTCTCAGATACAGCTTCAACTCCTGCCCCGAGACACGAACCTCTCAAGCTTCTTTCGCCCAGCAAGTACGTTTCTTCTTTGTATCCAAACCACTTCTTAATCCAACTCTGCTATCAGAACTGACACTTTGCTGAACAAGAGCAAAGCTGAAAAATATTGTGCACATTTATTTCACAAAAGATTATAAAAAACCAAGGACAATGATTACCTCCCCTGCACAGCCTTCCTTCTGCATGTACTTTCGGATAACAGACCAGATCTGGCACTTGCTCAGCAGTCTCCCACCGGTGGCAACTTCGAAGCTCTCATAGGTGCCGTACTTCTCCAGGACAGCATGAATGATCCTAATGGCCTGTCACACACACAGAAACGAAGCGTCAGTCAGAATACCTTCTCCACTCTCGAGTGCCATCTTCCACGGCACCAAAATTCCCAGGTGTATCAGAACCCAGCTGAGGAAATCCCCGATAAAGGGTTCAAATAACTGGTGTCAAGCGCCTGTGAGGTGAGATGTTTCTGGGGGAGAGAAACGGAACGTCTTGTTGGCAGGTGAGCACCAGGATGGATCAATATATAACACAGTCAGCATGGCCCATGGCACACTCCGTCTTCATTTTCTCTCTAATCCTCACGAGTGTTTATTTGCAGAACTGGGCAAACCAGAAGTGAAACAGCCTCACTGTACACAGCACGCTGCCTCTAGATGCTAAAGCCATGACTGTTTTCATCTTTTCTGCTTTCACTTCTTCTTTCAAACTTAAGTGCTTGCAAATCTTAACAACTTGCTTATTAGTTTCTCATTGCAACACTGGGTTGGTTTCAGGAACTCACAACCCAGAAGGCAGTTGATACTGCACAGCTCCTGGCACAGGACATCTTCTGGCCTGGCACCAAAGCAGCAAGTATGAAAACAGGACGGGTTCACAACTGGTCATTCTGGAGCTACAGGAGAGATCTTTGTTGTGCTCTGATAGCTCAGGACAACAGAATTAGTATGAATCAGCTGCAGAGAATTTTACAGAGAGGTGAGGAAGTTGTTAAAACCACCGTGCGGCTGAAGATGTTTGTTCTTCATGGGCCACCACGTCTGCTCTGGAGAATTTCTGTAGAAACGATTTCAACAGAGCACTGAGGACATGAAAGAGCCAGGAGTGCAGATGTGCTCCCTCCCAGAACACAAGCATGCCCTGCAGTAAAGCTCCCACAGAGAGCATTTCCTCGGGCAGCAGCGCTGCTTCCTTCAGGGTCTCAGCACAACCGTGGTACTGCAATAACAGCACGTGAATAAAAGCAGCACATGCTATTTTATCGGATTTAATGTTACGGTACCCTCTATACGAGCTCTTAATAGCATGTTTCTTTCCCTAAAGTGAGTTTGCACCAAAGTCATTTGCAAGCAATGAACCTCTTTAGTCTGTTTGTTAATACACATTCCAAACTGGATGACTACAACCACTCCTTTGCAGTTGTTTCGGAGTCTTTCAGCAGTTTTACTGCATCTGTAAACCTGCCTGCAAGATGCCTGCTCATCTGCTGCTGCAGGACAAAGTGCTACTGCTGAGCTGTGTGCATTTTACCTGCTCCTCCTGAGCTATATCATTCTCTTTCTCATCCAACTGATGTTGTTTTAGCAAGTTCAGTCCCTGAGGGGACCCCTACCTACTGCAAGAGGGACG
The DNA here is from genome assembly GCA_002909625.1 of Bambusicola thoracicus. Classification (NCBI taxonomy): domain Eukaryota; kingdom Metazoa; phylum Chordata; class Aves; order Galliformes; family Phasianidae; genus Bambusicola; species Bambusicola thoracicus. Next base: position 4,939 of record PPHD01022673.1, on the reverse strand, counting down.
ACATACGCTGAACACGGGTATTTCACAGTCTAGAAAAGATTGTGGTGCTACAGTTCAGCACACCTGGGCTGACTGCACAAACAAGCCAGGCTATGCACCACAATACACGGCTTCAGCAGGGAATTAAAAGCACATGCTTACACAGTTAACAACACACTGGCTGGCACTCATGCTCTTTGGCAGTGTACTCTGTAAAACTCCTACTCCAAGTGTCAGGACTTGTCTCTTTACTGCATTAGTGCCACACCACCAACTTGCACCGAACCTCACACCATGTACAAACAAGAGGCCAAGTTCACACTGAGCGTGGGAGCTGATTTTGTGGATCAGACCTCAGGTCTGAATTATCTGAGGCCTCCTCCATATGCACACCTGTCAGGGAACAGTGGAAGCTGCAAGGAAGCCCTCTGAGCCCAGGAGCAGATTGCCCTATCTCCTATCACAGTAAAACCTTGCTAACTGCTGAAGCTACCAGCTGGAACCCTGCAGAAGTTACATTCCCTCTTCCTCCCTACTGAAGCTCAGTTGCTTCTAACATCTGACACCTGTTCTCCCCCTGGGGAGGTTTGCTCTGCTTTTGCCTCTCCTAGGAGCTAGTGACCAGGATCACCTTAGCATGTGCTCTTGCAGCAGCTCAGTCCCCTTCCCCAGCCACCAGACAGGCACTGAGCTGAACCTTGGAGAGCCACCAAGGCCCCTCCTGCTGGCTTGTAGAAGAAAAGGGCTGCTCCTTCTTATCGCTTTTGTTTACCCACTGCAAAACTTTGTCCCCCATCCCCTAAGACAGCAAGCAGCACACAAAGAGGAACTCAGCACAGATGGTGCGCAAAGCTGACAAAAGGGGCGTGCGTGTACGACAGCAACTTTCAGACAAGACACAGACAGTAACATTCCTAACATAGCACATTTGCTCTCTGAGAAGCTGCTGAGCTCCCATCAGCCCTTCCTGCCCCGACAGTGGCCTGGCTGGGCTGGGAGCAGGAGCCTGTGACCAGCTCAGCCCACGTGTCAAGGGACAACAAACACTCAAGCTGTGCTCCAAGCCCTGTGTTGATGCTGTTCTTATGCCTCCAAGGAACTGGGCTGCCAACAGTCTTCTTGATCTCTAGTAGCATAAGCCATAGAGAGGCTAGAAGGATCCTTCTGATTTTTTCAGTTTCTATAGGAAAAGGAAACAAAACAAACCAACAAACTCCAAACTCCTCTAAAAACGAAACCAAAAGCAAAGAAAAACGAAGTGCCCTCCCAAAAACCATCAAAATCCCCCAAATAACCCAACAAACAAAACCAGCCCCCAACTAAATTAACAGTAACAAACCAAGAATCCAAAACCAAACCAAGATAAACCACAACCCCAACCAAAAAAAAAAAAAAAACCAGAACAAAACAAACCACCAGAAAACAAACCCCCAAATACTCCACAATGCAGAACAGCTGATTCAGCAGAACTGAAGGGGTCATCAATCTCAAAACACGAAAAATAAGGACAGGGAACTGATTTTGGTTTGCCTGCTCTTGCACCAAGGTGTGCAATCGGTACGAGGTGCTGAGTGCAGGGTGCCAGCAAAGGACCACTGCCAGCACTGCTGCCAGGTTCCTGTCCATCTCCCCTTCACCTGAGCACTCACCTCCACATGAAGTACCCCTCCACAGCTCTCACTCCTGACTGCTATGTGCTGTGCTTCACCGAGAAGGCAGAAGAACCTCTGTTCTCCCAAGGTACATTACACAGACAGAGCACTTGGAAAGACAGGTAGAAATATTTAATACTAATATCTCTTGCAGTAAGTGTAAGAACAAGATGAGAACACTCATGCTGTTTATGAACAGTTAATTTCATTCCAAGTAATGCACAGAGATGAATAATTTCAATTATTTCCATTTTAGAGCACTGTAAGCCAACTGTACCAGAAGAGAAGTGGGGAAGTAGCTCTGTGCAATGCAATTTACTGCATTAGTCAGAGACCCAAACACACTTAAACACAGGAAGGAGTGAAAGAAAAGCCACACTGAGGTCATTACAGGAATCCAACCATCTCCCCTGAAACAGCATTGCTGGCACCAGTTTAACTGGGGCAGAGGCGTAGCAGGAGCAGCACTGGAAATGCCTAACTGCCTGGAAAGCTGTTCACAGACAGAGACCGAACAGTCTGGTTAACAGTAAGTAGGAAGCAAGAGGTGATGTGGCTGCTGTGTGCAGGCAGAGCATCGAGGAGCACGCTCCTTTTGCCTCCTGCTCCAATGACCCAGTGCTCTCCGTTTGCTGCCATTCATTCGTGATTACTACCTGTGGCAGAGAGCAGCCAGGAATATTTCAGTAACTTATAAGCAACTGAAGTGATGAGGAGAAAGACACAGACTGTGGTAAGAGGAGCCTACAACCTAACTGCCATCCGCTGTGTTTACTGATAATGATGGGTTAAGGGTGCTGCCACACAGGACAACCTTTACACCTTCCAGAAAACAAACCAGGCTCAGCCAGGAGGATGCAGGCTGAGGGTTGCTTTGCATGAAGCCAGCCACACGTTCCAGTTCTTGGTCTGTCAGTTCTAAAGCAACAGTGCAAGGGTTCCCTGCCAGCTCCCAACCATGGCTGCACGTCTGTAGGCAGTTTGAGGCATGGAGTATGATCCAGCCCTGGGAGTCACTCTCTTATCAGCTACAGAAGGCGTATGTGGAACGTGTAATTAAAGGAGAGCTTAGACAAGCAAAACAAAACAAAGCAACAAACCCAGATGACAAGCAAAGCAAGGTCACACAGCAGCAGCCAGGACGAGGAGCAGGCCAGAGGGGTGTCTCTGTGTATAGCATGTGCTGAGGCTCCAGCCTGGCTGGCCAGCAACACTTTTGTGGTGGCTACTGATGTCAGAGCAAAGATAACGGATCATGGATCAAACCTTATCATAGACCAGCTAAGTGGGAAGAGAGATTAAGGCCCACTCAGTCCCAACTCCTGCCACAGGGGTGACAATTCCCATACGCCAGGCTTCCTAGGGCCCCATCCAGCCTGGCCCTGAGCACCTTCACAAACAGGGCATCCACTGCCTCTCCGGGCAGCCTGTGCCAAGGCCTCATCGTCCTCTGAGTAAAGAGGTTCTTCCTAACATCTAGTCTAAATCTCTCCTCTTTTACTTTAGAGCTGTAGCCCCTCGTAGTATCACTACACTCCATAACAATGAGCCCTTCCCCTGCCTTCCCTTTAGGTTGGCAAAGACCTCTAAGATCACCTAATCAACTATCCATGCATCACCACCATGCCCACTAGCCACCTCCCTCACTGCTACACTCACACGCTTCCTGAACGCCTCCCTGGTCAGCCTGTTCCAAAGCCTCACTGCTTTGTTGGAGAAAAAGGTTCTCCCAGCACCCAACCTGAACCTCCTCAGGTGCAACATGAGGCCATCGCTCTCACCCTACTGCTGTTAGCCGGGAGCGGAGACTGAACCCCATGCCACAGCCTCCTGTCACGGGCTGCAGAGCCACGAGCTCCTCTTCTCCACGCCGACCCACCCCACTCCCTCAGCCGCTCCCACAGCACCGCGCTCAGACCCCTCACAGCTCCACTCCTTCCTCCGGACGCGCTCCAGAGCCTCCGTGTCTTTCCTGTATTGAGATGCCACGCTGAGATGCGGCCCCATCAGTGCCGCACAGAGGGCCGATCCCCGCTGCTGCCGCAGGCTGCACTGCTGCCGACACAAACCGGGATGCCTCCGCGCCCACCTGGGCACGCTGCCGGCTCAGTCCAGCGGCTGTCAGCCGGCCCGACACCCCACAGCAGAGCCGCTCCATCCCCGAGCATCCTCCCGGCCTCCTCCGGCCCCGCGGCTCCCTCCGCCCGCCCTCACCTGCGCCACGAAGCGATCGGAGGCGTCGCGGTACTTCTCCAGCACGGCCTCGGGCACCGGCTCGGCGTACTCGAACTGCGGGTCGTAGGCGAAGCGCTCCCTGAAGAACCGCTCCCGCTCGGCCTCCACGTTGCGCGGCCGCAGCGCTACGAGCAGGCAGGGGCTGCGCCTCCCGGCCCCGCCGCCCTCCTCGGCCCGCGCCCGCGCGATGTGAGGCAGCGAGGCGGCGGCCCGCATCCTCCCGCGGCTCACCGCGCCCGCGCTGCCGCTCCGCCGCATCCCGGCGCCGGTTTCCGACAAACGCCGGGTCCCCCGCGGGCAACGGGGTGAACCGGACGCCGCCGGGCGAGGTGGTGGAGAGGGGCACGAGCACAGCCGGGAGCCATCACGGTCCGGCAGCGCGCCCAGCCCGGTACGGCCCTGCCCGCCCGCCGCCCCCGGGTCCAGCACCATCGCCTCCAGCGCGGCGGCAGCGGCCCCAGCCCCGCTGCCCCCTCACGCCGCCGCGCCCGACGCGCGCAGCACGCAGCCAATCGGCGTCGCGGCCGCTGTCTCACAGCCAATGGGAGAGGTGCGTGGCGGGAGGCCTCGCCCGCCGCCCCGCCAGGCCCCGCCCATCCTGCGTGAGGCGGCGGGAAGATGGCGGATGCGCGCTCTGAGGGTCTCGGTGGTTTTGAGCTTCTCCGGGTGGAATCAGCGCCGTATCCCAGATTTTGGCACGTCTGTGGTTGTGCCAGGAGGCCCTAGTGCCTTTTCAGAAAACCTAGCTCCTGGGGCGCTGTCTGGAAAGCACAGGATTTCTGAAGGTGGAGAGCATCCAGGAGGACATTGAGACTAACCCCGACCTCCTCACGGGATCACCCCAAAACCCGATCGTACATCCGAGAGCATTGGGCGAACGCTTCTTCAGTACTGACAGGCCTGGGGCTGCGGCTGCGTCACTGGGAAGCCCAGTGGTGAAGAACACATCCGCAGCGTCCAACGTGACCCTCCACGGATGCAGCCTTGAGCCTCTCCCTCACACCCCATCACCGCTCACCACACAGTTCTCATAGACTCACACAATGGTTGGGTTGGGAGCGACCTCAAAGCCC